>JABWTJ010000830.1:0-263924 GCA_016801875.1 Solanum sitiens
CAAGTGCTTCGTTACCACTTACATGCATAATATCCAAAGTGCGTTGGATTTGATCTATAAAGTCTTGGGGATCTTCATTAGGATCTGACCCGGTAAATGATGGAGGGTCCAAGTTAAGAAAATCACGTATTCGTGTTCCAGCTGATCTAACTACACCACTAGTACCTGCAACTGGACCTTCTTGCCTTTGGCCATGACCAGCAACTATACGAGTCAATAATTGGACTGCATTCCTCAAATCTTGCTCGGTAGCATTAATAGGGGGTTCCTGAGGTTCATCTTCCCTCCTTATTTCTTCAGGAGATGGAGGCGTCGAGGAAGTCTGCGATAGAGACTCATCTTGAGCCCCACTTTGAACAGCTTGACTTGGTGGTGGTTGGCTGGTCCCTTCTTGGCAGCCACTTCTACTCGTTTACCAGTACTTTTACTCCTTCTCGTAATCGGCATCTTTGCTATAATAAAACAATTGAGGAATTAGATATGATTCACCTACAACACAAGTTCTATCGCACGATCTAAGAAATGAAAGAAATGAGACAACTCCTATATGTCCCGTAGCCTCCTTTTTATAAATGTGGTGCACAACACATCCATAAGCCAGACTCTACACAGACATGGCTTTGTAGACTCCCTAGGATGACCGGCTCTGATACCACTTTTGTCACGCCTCAAAACCCATTAAGACGGACAGGCACCCGATGCCCTAAAGGCCCGAGAGAACCAACCTGCAACCTGTTCTTACTGAGCATATACTATAACAATTGAGATAAGTTAACTTTGGATGCAGCGATATAAACCAACGTAAGTAGAATCCAAAAGTTATATAAACGACTTGGCCCGTGTAGCCACAACTTCCTTAAGAACAACGAACCATGTACAACGTCTACAAAGCTCTAAAAGATAGAAAAAGGAAAACAGAGTAGGTCGGACAGACCCCGCCTTACCCTTAACTACGATACAATACCAAACGAATTTACCAAGGACTTAATAAACCTCCGAATCAACTTGGAGCTCACCAAAAGTAGCAGAATTTCGAGTGCTCCTACTGAGGAGGTCTACTAGCTGGAGTACCTGAGCCTGCAGCATGAATGCAGCGTCCCCAATATGGGACGTCAGTACGAAAAATGTACTGAATATGTAAGGCAAATAGTATATGTAATACAAAGCTCAAATGAAATCAAGTAGCAACATAAGGGTGCATAGATTAGGAGAGAAGACCACCTTTGCTTACTCTTATGGGATCAAGTAAGCTACATTCTTTCTTTACCTTCTTTGTATGTTATAATCTTTGTTGGGCATGTGATACAAGTGACCAGCTGATCAGTGGTAGAAGAGGATGACCCATGCTAGGCGTATTAACCCCTGGGATGCGGTCCTCATAATTACATAACTTGGGATCGGCCCATGCTAGGCTTTCGCCCCTGAGCTGCCACCCTTCTATACCAATAGGGATCGGCCCATGCTAGGCTTTCGCCCCTGAGCTGCCACCCTTAATTAAATAGATTTTCTTCACTTAGATTCTTTAATCTTTGAGATTATTGTTAATCAGTTCATAACTCTTTTGAGATGTTATTTTGGATAATCGTAACACTTTGAGATGTTGATTTGGTGGTCATAATCATCTTGGAGACATGAAATTACGGAACAGTAGTGGAATACATGAAAACAATACTTTGAGGCAGTAACAATGACATAAGGAGCTATGAAACATCAACACCTTACTTTAAGACCTTAATGGCACAATTGACTTCAATTGGCTTAGGAGAAGGATTCATCAAACTTTCTTTTGCAAATACCATTTCTATAACCGCACAAGGGGAAATTACACAAGTATAGAGTAGTAAACATATAATGAAGTAGTTCCATGTACTTAGAATGGGAACGAAATATTGTTAGCTATTTTGGAGGCTTTAGTACGCTGCCACCATTGCTTCTTTTCTTAGAAAAGAAATTATGGAATCACTTTATGATATTTAATTGCAGGGTGGCAGATTTCATGCCAAAAGGATTTTATAGAATCGAATAGCCTACATACCTATATTTATGACCAATACCACTATCACGATTCAGCCTTCCTTATTGGGTGCTAATCTACAACATAAGTCATGATTAAGCTAACATCAGCAGCTAATCACAATAAGGTTCTCCAAAACAGTAGCTAAAAATATTTGATGGAAATCAGGCCCATACAACCCTTACATAAATGGTGAACCACCACACCCTTCCTCTACACATTAATACAACTTCAAACATCATTTCCAGAGATACCCAAACAGCCCTCAACAACAATATTCATAAGGCAGCCACTAACAATCTCAAATCTTTCAGCATAATAGGAGAATATTGACTCAAAAATTTATCACAATCCATGAATTCTTGATAAGCATATACAAAATTCTCCACTACAAACATTATCAAAGAGAGGAAAACAAATGGGTTGAAGTCTTACCTTAATTCTGAAAATTTATCCTCTAAACTTGTACTTCAAGAATTCAAACTCTCCTTCAAACTCTTACTTGAAAAATTAGACAGCACTCAAGAACTCTAAGGTGTTTTAGGGCTACTAATTGAAGCCAAGAGAGACCAAGAAAGAACTTAGGAAATCTGAACTTTTTGCAAGTTCAAAATGGAGAATAAGACTTGATCCTTATCCTTTGAAAAAGGAGGTGTTATGGCCGACACTCTTGACCAATTTTGGGCCATATAATGTCAAGTAGGTGCCCCACCTGCTTGTCCTTTTAACTTGGGCCCTTTTGGACTTAATATTATTGGACCTTGGCTGTCCATTTTTTCTTTGTTCTTTTAATCAGCTTGGGACTGATTAGTGCAAGTAGGTGGTACACACTTGCCCCAATAACATGGTAAAACAAATTTTAGGAGGTCATGTACTTACTTAGTTTCACTTGGGCTTTATCCATAATGGTCAATTGGCAGATTTGGCTGTTGGGCCTTCTTTCATTCACATTTTCTTTAATAGGTTTGGGCTTCAAATGAGCCCCTAAATACAAGCCTAAATCTGGTCAACAAACTTGGGCCCTTTAACTATAATATAGATCAAGTAGGTGATGCAGCTGCTAGCTCAATTACCACCTTACTATAATTACTTAAATACTTTCCATCGGAGTTAACTTGCAATACATATGCTAAAACGTGCAAGGCATTACATCACCTTCCAAGCTAGTTTAAACCAACACTAATCATGTAAAAAACATGATCCCTCACCTACACTATAAGTATATGTCAAGTATAACATGAATAGAACTACCACATACAAAAATACAGGCCGTTACAGTGTACTAGTATGGGCAAGGGTATGGGACTTTTCCTATGCATTGCACATGTGTACCTTGATAGGATAGTTCTAACTTTGGTTTCTATATGTATGAATATGATGTATGAAAATGTGTGACTTAATGTGTTATGTGAAAGGTCTTGCACACATATATGTATACACACACATATGAATGATGGTCTAGATAAAAAGGGAGCCTTAAAAGGTGTGCTCAAGTGTATCCTTAACTAGATAGTGCTATTACATATGCTATGTCCATGGGAAAGGATTTATCACATGATTTAGGTTGATGAATTCTCATCTATGACCTATGAGCTAAGCATATGAGGGGATGAATTCTCCTAAGCCTATGTTTTATAAATAAATGTTAATAAAGGCTTTTTCAATAAAGGGAACTTAGCTTAGCACCAAGTGATCTTGTATGTGAGGGGGTGACACTTTCCAATATAGGGAAGGTAGGTTTTACTACGTTCCTCATGGGGTGGATAGCCTCATGACCGAAAAGGGTGTAGAGTGATATTTCCATGATTTCCCCCAAGTTCCATAAACTATGTTGCCACCATAGGATACTAGCTAGTGGATCCACCTAGAAAGCTATGTCATGTTTGGTTCTACTTTGGCCGGTAGACCACCTTCTTTCGGTGTGGGGTTTTATGACACCGAATTCCATGTTTAGCATCACATGGTCTATGTCGGTTAAGGCTATAGTTTCCCTAAAGTAAAATGGACAAGGGAAGTAAATGACTAGGACCCTAACTAGAATGACTTAAGGGATGTTACTTAGGATAGGTGGAAGTAATGAACCCATCTAGACATTGCACAAGTATCTCCTTAGGAAGTTTTAGGAAGGTGTTCTAATGCATGTGTCTATGTATATGTTCTTTATGCATGAATTTGTAGTATTAGTCTACTTGTTATGAAAATGTGCATGGTATGAGCCTATATGTATGATGTTGATATTATTGACTATATGATGAAGGTCTTGTATTGACATGAATGAAGTTGTCTTCACTTACTTGTTGATGTATGAATTGAATGGTAAGACTTGTGGTCTTATGATAGGCTTACTAAGTATGTGTGAGGTTATGGGGATTCATATATACATTGCACTAGTAGGCTTAGAGTAGGATTGTGAGTAAGGTCTTATAAGTGCATTAATGTGAAGTAAAGTTGGTAAATGAGCAAGTTAAAGGTAGTTTACTGTAATTGTCCTTATAGTCTTGGTTTAACTATGCCTATGTTGCACTATACTTCTATGATGGTATGTGTTGTCTTGTGTAGAGGATATGTATGGTTTTACTTTTGGTCCTAAGGTGATGCATTGCACGAAGTATCACTAAAGGATTATTTGGGAGGTTAATGAATGAAAAAGGGAAGTTCACTGTTAAGGAGAATGAGCTCACTGTAAAGTGACCTCAAATGGGACTTCAATTCTATATGTGATTTTCTATGATGTTTGTCCTTTGAATATGATTATATGAAGTATGTGATTGATATAAATGCTATTGATAAAAGTTTTATGATGATTTACTTAAAATGACATGAAGTATGATTTCAAAGAAAATGTCCCTTTTAAATGCATGTTTTTGCATGGTTGCCATACTTAGTACATTCTTGTGCTAATGCCATTGTTCTCTAGTTTTTACACAAAGTGTAGGTTATGGATGCTTAAAGGATGTCTTGAATGGTGAAGAGCTTGATACATGATTTTCAAGCTCAATGAAAGGAATCCTTAAAGTTCAAGGATCTCCTACTTATGTCTTTAATGTAAAGTCTTTAAATATTGTATAGTTATGTACTGTGTCTTATGGGTCAAGTCCCTAATGTACTCTAATGTTGTTGAGTCTAAGTTGGCAAAGAGACTTAAGGTCTATATATGTATTATGACTTATGTTTTATCTATATATGAGATGAAGTTTCTAGCATATGATGTGCTATGAAAAGTTTTAAATTTTCCGTTAAATTTGCTATGTCAATGCGATTAGTGATAACTATGGGCTTCTATAAGACCTCCGAGAGGTCAAGTACGCCATGTTACTTATAGGGGGTGCTCCCCAGATGTGACATGAGATTTATGGTAGACCTTCCTTCCCATATTTGGAAGGGACACCACTCATATAGAAGTTCACTTGGTTCTAAGCTAAGTTCCTATTTATTAACATCCATTATTATCTTTACTTCATAAAATGCAGGCTTAAGAGATTTACTCCTCATATTCTTAGCTCATAGGTCATAGATTAGAGTTCATCAACCTAAATCATGTGAGAAATCCCTTCACATGGACATATCATATGTAAAGCACCATCTAGTTTAGGGTACCCTTGAATACACCTTTCAAGTGCCCCTATATTGACTAGATCATCATTCATGTGTGTACATACATGTGAGTAACCCTTTCGAAAAACACCTTTAGACCACACATGTTCATAACAAACTCATGCATTCATATTCATGTACATAAGAAACCAAACTTAGGAACTATCCTATCAAGGGACACATGTGCAATGCATAGGCAAGGTCCCATATCCTTGCCCATACTAGTACACCTATCAAGTCATCCTAGGTAAGGAAACACATATCATACTTTCATAGACATAAGCTTAACATGCATAGTAGTAGACACTAATGAATATGAGGACAACCTTTCACTAAACACTATGATCCTCTACTACTTGTAAGCATGCATATATAATGAGGGTGTGTGTACATTGGTCAATATGATCATATAATGGTTATAAACAACACATTGAGGCATCCACCCTCTTAGGACAACAATACACAACCATGCATAGAACACACAACACATAATAGCATAGGAGACAAGCCAACTTCATATTACACTTAAGACTTCTAACTTTTTCTATTCATGCATTCACATAGGGATACATAGGTAGGGGTCATCATTTCTTAATACTTCAATAATGGAAGCAACTACACATAACCCTAACATAATCATTAACATGCTCATAACAATAGCAACATAACCTAGATTCACAACTAAAGTAGAAGACTAGGCACAAGTTACACATCAGGTGATAATCATAACCACACACTCATATATTCATCACTTTGACTTCAAGGCCATAGCCAACACATATATATTGACAAAAAAGTAAGCACCGCCACCATAAGTTTAACATACCACACAATGTCATACAAGGCTTCATCAACTATCAATACTATAAGAAAGTAGAAGAGATAAGCATTCTTACCAATATCTCACCCTGTGATCATACTTGATCAGTACTCCTTTTTCAGCAACAATTAATATAAAAAGGAGTAGCTAAATGTGCTTTAATCATAAGAGAATCCATGCCAAAGACACTACAAGACTAAGCTACAACTAGAACAATACATCACCCATATACTAGAAAGTAAAAGGACATATGTCATTAACCAAATTTACTTGCATTGATCATCAATTATATTTCATCAATAGCATCAATCTAGGGAAGTAGCTAAAGACATAGTAAACAAGTCTAAATCATGCTTCACCTACCTAGATTTGAGATCACATCATGTACATTACAACATCCCGTCTATAGGCTAGAAGAACCTAGATCAATCCTTACCAAGACTACTTTACTTTGATCATGAATGATTCATACCCAAAATTCATCAATATCATCAATATAAGGCATTAGTTAAAGAAACATAACCTAAATAAAATCCTACTACAATTTCATTAAACTCGAGATTACAGTGAACATGCTACTTTAGGAATCCATGGAAAATAGAAGGACATAGGCTAATCAAACCTTGATCCACATGGATCACTCAACAATAATTCATAATTAATATTCATGCGAGGCAGTCACTACAATTATGCTTACACAAACGAGTTCCACAATTATACATATAGAGTCAATGTTACAGTGATCACATAGAGGCATAGACTAGTCGTGATCAAATCTTCATACATTGATCCAATTGGATCATTCATCAACAATTCACCATCAATATACTTAAATAATAGTAGATATGCGCAATTCAATATAATAGAATCACAATACAACCAATAACAAGCCACGATCACAATGCCCATGCAAGGGCTAAATCGAGTTTGGGAAAGGACATGGGTTCACAATGCCATTGGATAAAAATTGTAAGACCCCGAAAATGACTTAGGTTATCTAAAGCCTAAAATGTTTGTAATGGTGGTATACATTATTTAAAGTGTATATAATATGGTATAAAGTCAGTATCTAAAGTATTAGGTGCATTGGAAGTCAAACATCAAGGGATGACTAAGACGTTCGACGACTAAGTCACCTAAATGCCTCATAAGTGGTTTATGTTAGATTCATGAGGTTTTAAGGTATTTAAATGAGTTATTATAGCATGTATATATAGTGTGTCAAATTTCGTGAAGTTTGGAGGTCAAACGTTCAAGAATGTTCATGAAGTTCGAAAGATATGCCTTGAATCGACCTTGTGTGTCTAAGCATGTTTTGTCGAGTTTTACGTGTTCGTTTTGGATGAAATTTATGTGAGAGGTGTTAAAATCATAGAATATCATATTTGGGTTGGAAATGTCTGGGAATTTATCCCCAAGGACCATCCAAGGGTCCTTGAGGAAGGACCTAAGATGGTTGACAAGGCTGTCCCAAGCAGGCCCCAAAATGACGGAGGCATCGACGGCTCGTGGGACGATCGACGCCCCGTCGATGGGTTTCGTTGATAGGGACTTGGACTTGGGTGATAATGGCACATTGTCAAGTCTCTGACCCAACCAACGGAAGGATAGGACGGTCCATTTTTGGACAAACGGTCCATCGACTGCCAACCGTTGGTGAAGTTTGTTTCCTGCGCAGGTTTGCTGCCAAGTTAGGGGTGAATTGGTAAATTCACCCCACTTCCAAATAAGTGTATAGGCGGTTTATTAAGGGTCTTTTGGGTATTTTAAACAAGTCTATAAGTGGTTAACACATAGAATATTTCATTCTTCTAAATCAAAAACCGCAAAATCCCTTAAGAAATCCCAAAGTCTCCATTGAAGTCCAAATCAAGGAACAGCTTGGAGGTGACGTTTTGAGTGGAAATTCTTCATAAAAGTGAAGAATTATAATCATTTAGGTATGGATATTGATCCTTGAAACTCGTTTCATCAAGGAGTCCAACTTTCAAAAATGTTTTCAAAGTTTTCAAAGAGGAATTGTCCAATTTTTATGATTCTACCATGGGTTCTTGCATAAATAATTTATAAACATTGAATAATGATTTAATTGATGTTGTATTGATGATTTTTACCTAAATTACCTATGAAACCATGTAATTGATGAACCTAAGGTTTTAACTAAATTATGGGTTACTTGATAATGACTTAATGTTGATGAATTCATGTGTAGTTTCTTATGGGCTTTCTATTAATGTAAGAATTGTGTTAAATTGTTATAAAATTGGTATTGGGTTGTTGAATCTATGTTGAATTGGTTTAGATTTCATTGATTTCTATAATTGTGTATTGAATTGGTTTTCATGGCCTTGTGTAAGGGTCTTGTGTCATCAAATTGAGTAAGTTGACTTGGATTGAAGTGTTGAAGATGGAGTGGAGGTATGATGCCCAATTTACTTTATTTTGATTTTATTTATACTTTGATTCTATTATGATTGGTTTGGTCCACCTTTGGTGGCGGTGTTATCTGAATTGATATGGCCTTGTCAGCGTTACTTTCTAGTATATTGATGATCATGGCCTTGTCGGAACTACTTGAACTTATATGGATATTTGTGTAGGTTATTTGGTGATGTGTAATCATATCTACCTATATGTGAAAGTATGTGTTAGACTATTTATACTATCTAGGAAATCATGTTATGCTTTGAAAGTATGTGTTAGACTATTGATACTATCTAGGAAATCATGTTATGCTTTGACTATGTGTTAAGTGTGTAGTCTTAGAGTTGATACATGGTTGATCCTAAATTGGCTAGATGATTCTAAAATGGTTATATTGATAATGTTAAGGTAATGAATAGTTTGACTTAACAAGGTTAAGGGTCATGTTCAAGGGTCTAAAGAAAGATAGGCTATATGTATTAAAATGGAACTATGTGGTGTCTTGTTTAGGTAGACTTGTTTTCCTTACTTGATGCTTATGTGAATATGTGATGTCTTGAATTAGGAACCTAAATGGTCTTAGTCTTGAATAAATGAATATATGTGAGACCTTGAATGATGATTAAAGGGTTTATTTATGTAGGACCTTGAACCAAGTGGTAAGGTTATGAATTGTGAAGTAATTAGCCGTAATGGTATACTTCATGTAATGGTGATGGACTTAAGTTTGATTGGATGGAATGGCATCATATCATACCATAGGAAAGTCATGATGAGATCCTTGTCGCCATAGTGAGATAGCCCTAATGGACCTAGCTTTGGTAGGGTAAATGTAATTGGGTCATGAACATGATATGGCACCCATTTGTATGAACCTTAATGTAAATTGATCTATGAGAACTAAGGCTAGCTTCGAGTGAGTATGGTTAAGGGAAGTAGTTCTTGTTAAGTATGAGACTAGAATACAAAGTACGCCCTTCATATTCCTTTAACATGTGCCTACATGGGATTTCTATGTTCTACCATTGGCAAGTAAAACACCTCATCGAAGTAGTATAGAACTTTAGATTCCATGCTTTGATACCATGGTCTATGTCGGTTATTGCTTATTCTCATCATATGGGATATGATATTAACATTAGAGAAGTTCTATGAGGTTTAGGTGGTGGTATGAGATGCTATCTAGACATTGCACAATAGACTTTGAAGATGTTAGTAAGAGTCCCTAGGTCTTGTCTAAGACCATTAATTGAATGTCCTTTATGTGATGTATGTCTTCTAAATGAACTAATGAACTATGACTTAGTTTATAAAGTATGTAAGCGAATAAGTACCTAATCTAGAGTGCCTTAGGGATTCCTTAGTTAAATTGTGAAGATGGCATAAATGATGATCTCTTCATGGCTTATCTATGGAAGTCTTAAGAATGACTCTAGTTAGGGAAAAGGTTTGGTGTTGTGGACATGATCTATGCCTTAAGCAGTCTTAAGGACTATTTAGGACTATTTAGGTAATCTTGAAGAGGTCAATCATGGACGTTATCTTCTTTATTTACTTAAGTAGGTCATTTGGAAGCCTTTGGAAGCAGAATGTCATATCATCTATGTGTTGGTGTGTTTAGTGAGAATGATTGTATCCTAGGGAGTCTATAGGATCTCTTGAGTGTGTGTGTAAGGGATTGTATGGGCAGTTGCTTCACAACTAACTTAAGTGAGACTTAGAGTCACCTTTGGTAGAACAATCTTACCTTGATGGTTATGATACTTTGTAGGTGTGTATGTGTCTCATTAGGAGACGTTTAGGCACATCTAGAGAGGGTGTATGGGCGGTCTCTCTTTGTGTGACTTAAGTGAATCTTACGATGACGTTAGTGAGAAGACTACATGCTAAAATAAGTTCAAAAGAGAGGGCTTAGACTTCACTGTAACAGTGAAGTGAACTCACTGTAAAGTGAGTAAAAATCATGGTTTGAGTTTAATGTTTTCCTATGTGTTTCTAAGTTACTAAATATTATTCTTATGATGATATTATCATGTTTTAAAGAAAAGATGCATATTTCCAATAATGTCCATTTTATGTTCCTTTTATGAATTTTGTAATAGACTTTATAGTAGTATGTTTTTAAATTCGTATGGGCCGTGTTCCAAGTATTATCGTGTCTCAAGATGATGATCGAGACTTAGTGTTTTCGTATTTCCATATATGAAAGAGTTTATGACTTTTATATTGTTTTACAAAAAGTTTTAATTCCTCACTACTTTTCGTTATGTATATGCGATGAATTATATGAGAGGCTTGTATGAGACCTCCGAGAGGTCAATACGCCGGTCGCAATCCAAGATTGCACACTAAATTCTAGGGTGTGGTTTCGGGATGTGACAAGCTTTGTATCAGAGCATAGGTTAATGAAAGTAGTCTTAGGTATCAAAAAGACTCAAAATTTCAAGTCTAGTAGAGTCTTGACCATAAGTGTGAGTCGCGACACATCTATGGGCGAGAGGCTATAGGACGATAGGTCCCTTCATTTCTACTCCTATGTTCGTGTGGTAGAGTTATGTTATGAGTATCCTTCTAAATGTATTTTTTCTTATTTTCTAGGAGATGAATACTAGAAGGATGGCCGCTAGAAGGATGGAAGAGGGAAGGGTGAATGAGGAAGCTCCTCCTCATGTTGAGCAAGTTGAGCAAGTGCTTCATGATGGGCAAGGTGTCCAAGGTGCTCAAGTGCCTTCTCAAGGTGATCATGCCCCTAACGTGGAAGGAGGTAATGAAGTGCCGGAGTTGTCTAATAGGGTAATTGAGAGGCTTTGCTTGCTTTAGCCCGAGCCGTAACGGCTCAAGCTAACTTGAACATGGTGCCTGGGGTTAATGTTATGGAGAGCACTATGTCATCTAGGTTGAGAGACTTTGTGAGGTTGAATCCTCCAATCTTTCTTGGCTATAAGGTGAATGAGGATACCCAAGAATTCCTTGATGGTGTGTACAAGGTTTTGAGTGCTATGGGGGTTACATCTAGGGAGAAAGCAGAGTTGGCTTCTTATCAATTGAGAGATGTGTCTCAAATTTTGTACACTCAATGGAAGGACAATAGGCCGGTGGAGTCGGGTCATATTGAGTGGTAAGAATTCAAGGAAGCTTTTCTTGGTAAGTACTTTCCCAGTGAGAGGAGGGAAGCGAAAGCAGAAGAATTTATCAATCTCAAGCAAGGCAATATGAGTGTTGAGGAATACTCTTTGAAGTTCTCAACTTTGTATAGGTATGCACCTTCCCTAGTGTCTAATCCAAGGGATGAAATGAGTCTCTTTGTGACGGGTGTAGTCGACTTAGTGAGGGAGGAATGTCGTACGGCTATGTTGCATGATGATATGACTTTGGCTAGACTCATGGTGTATGAACAATCAGTTGAAGAGTCTAAACTTAGGAGGATGTCAAGGAACTTGAAAAGGAGTGTTGCTAGTGACCAAGTGCAACCTAGGTTCAAAAAGAGGGCTCAAACTCAAGAAGAATCTAGGGGTGCTAAGTTCAAGGTTGAGAAAGGAGGTAGTTCTAAAGATGGCAAACCTACATGTGCTACTTGTGGTAAGAAACATTATGGTGAGTGTCTATTGGGTACCGGTAGTTGCTTTGGAGGTGGAAAAGAAGGGCACAAAGTGAGAGATTGTCCAAACATTGCTTCTAGGAAGGAGGGTAAGAAGGTTGAGCCTAGTGTTCCAAAGGAAGATGCTCCAACAAAGAGGCATTTCTATGCACTCCGGACTAGAGGTGAGAAGTCGTATGAGGGTGATGATGATATTGGTAAGTTCTTATTTCTCTTTTGTGATGTGAGTTCCTTCTAAGTGGGGTAGTATGGTTAGAAATTGTGCTAGAAGTTGTTGCATGTGCATGATGTTTAGGAGTTTGGTTGAAAATGAATTTCATTAACTTCTTTGCATTGTGTGTTTTATTGAGTTATGAGCATGTTGTAAAAGGTGTTTATATGATTTTAGCTTGCATGTTAGCATGTCTATATCGCAAATTGCTTAAGATTTCATTTTTTGAAAAATTTGCCTAAAATCACTGTTCACTGATTCACTGTTCTCTGTAATATTTTTGAAAAGGTGACTTATTGATTCTTTGATCTAAAATTGTTGTGATGTGGTTAGAATTGATGTATATAAGTATGATATTGAATATAAAATGAGTTTTTACTATTTGGAATGAAGCATGTAAGTTTTGTAGCATAATAAGTAATAGAATTGTTTTCTAGTTTCTTGTCGTGTTGTGAATGTCTTGGACTTGTGAAATTTATGTTTTATTCTTGGTTATGTGTTGTATGGTTTGGTTATGTAATGCTAAGTTGATTCTCTAATCTTGGAAATGTTCGGAGAGTGGCAAGTGTCATTCTAGGACGAATGTTGTCCAAGTGGGGGAGAATGTAAGACCCCAAAAATGACTTAGGTTATCTAGAGCCTAAAATGTTGGTAATGGTGGTCTAAGGTATTTAAAGTGTCTATAATATGGTATAAATGCTGTAGCTAAAGTATTAGGTGCATTGGAAGTCAAACGTCAAGGGATGACTAAGACGTTCGATGACTAAGTCACCTAAATGCCTCATACGTGGTTTTATGTGTTTATATGAGATTCATGAGGTTGTAAGGTACTTAAATGATTTATTATAGCATACATAGATAGTATGTCAAGTTTCGTGAAGTTTGGAGGTCAAACGTCCAAGAACGTTCATGAAGTTCAAAAGATATGCCTTGAATCGACCTTGTGTGTCTAAGCATGTTTTGTCGAGTTTTACGTGTTCGTTTTGGATGAAATTTATGTGAGAGGTTTTAAGATCATAGATGATCGTATTTGGCTTTGAAACGTCCGGGAATGTATCCCCAAGTACCATCCAAGGGTCCTTGAGGAAGGACCTAAGCTGGTTGACAAGGCTGTCCCAGGCAGGCCCCAAAACGACGGAGGCATCGACGGCTCGTGGCCAATCGACGCCCCGTCGATGGGTTTTGTCGATGGGGACTTGGCCTTGGGTGAGAATAGGACATTGTAAAGTCTCTAACCCAACCAACCGAAGGACAGGACGGTCCGTTTGTGGACAAACGGTCCGTCGACTGCCAATCGTTGGTGAAGTCTGTTTCCTGCGCAGGTTTCCTGCCAAGTTAGGGGTGAATTGGTAAATTCACCCCACTTCCAAATAAGTATATAGGCGGTTTATTAAGGGTCTTTTGGGTATTTTAAACAAGTATATAAGTGGTTAACACTTAGAATATTTCATTCTTCTAAATCAAAACCCCCAAAATCCCTTAAGAAATCCCAAAGTCTCCATTGAAGTCCAAATCAAGGAATAGCTTGGAGGTGACGTTTTGAGTGGAAATTCTTCATCAAAGTGAATAATTATCATCATTGAGTTATGACTTTTGATCCTTGAAACTCGTTTCATCAAGGAGCTTAACTTTCAAAGATGTTTTCAAAGTTTTCAAAGAGGAATTGTCCAATTTCATTATTCTACCATGGGTTCTTGCATAAATGATTTCTAAACATTGAATAATGATCTAATTGATGTTGTATTGATGATTTTAACCTAAATTACCTATGAAACCATGTAATTGATGAACCTAAGATTTTGACTAAATTATGGGTTACTTGATAATGGCTTAATGTTTATGAATTCATGTGTAGATTCTTATGGGCTTTCTATTGATGTAAGAATTGTGTTAAATTGTTTTAAAAATGGTATTGGGTTGTTGAATATATGTTGAATTGGTTTAGATTTCATTGATTTCTATAATTGTGTATTGAATTGGTGTTCATGGCCTTGGGTAAGGGTCTTGTGTCATCAAATTGAGTAAGTTGACTTGATTTGAAGTGTTGATGATGTAAATGAATAAGTACCTAACTTAAGGTGACTTAAGGATTCCTTAGCTAAAGTGTGAAGAGGGCATAAAGGATGATTTCTTCATGGCTTATCTATGGAAGTCTTGAGAATGACTCTAGTTAGGGAAAATGTTAGGTGTTGTGGACATGATCTAAGCCTTAGGTAGTCTTAAAACCTATTTAGGTAATCTTGAAGAGGTCACTCATGGACGTTATCTTCTTGATTTACTTTAGTAGGTCTTTTGGTACCCTTTGGAAGGAGAATGTCATATCATCTATGTGTTGGTGTGTTTAGTGAGAGTGATTCTATCCTAGGGAGTATATAGGATCTCTTGAGTGTGTGTGTAAGGGGTTGTATGGGCGGTTGCTTCAATCCTCACTCAAGTGAGACTTAAAGTCAGCTTTGGTAGAAGAATCTTACCTTGATGGCTATGATACTTTGTAGGTGTGTATGTGTCTCATTAGGAGTCATGTTAAGGGTCGTTTAGGCACATCTAGAGAGGGTGTATGGACGGTCTCTCTTTGTGTGACTTAAGTGAATCTTAGGATGAAGTTAGTGAGAAGACTACATGCTAAAATAAGTTCAAAAGAGAGGGCTTAGACTTCACTGTACACTGTACAGTGAAGGGAACTCACTGTAATGTTAGTTAAAATCATGGTTTTCGTTTAATGTTTTCCTATATGTTTCTAAGTTTCTAAATGTTATTCTTATGATGATATTATGATGTTTTAAAGAAAATATGCATATTTCCAATAAAGTCCGTTTTCATGATTTTTAGGCATAATGCCATACGTAGTACATGTGGTTGTACTAATTCCATGCTTTATTTTCTATCTATAGTTCTTAATAGGTGAAGAGCTTTGGGAAGAAGACTTGGACAAGGAGATCGTTCAAGAAGAGATGAAGTATGTCCTCATTTGATTCGAGGGCATATATGTCATTTTATGTTCCTTTTATGAAGTTTTGTAATAGACTTTATAGTAGTATGTTTTTAAATTCAAATGGGCCGTGTCCCAAGTATTATCGTGTCTCAAGATGATGATCGAGACTTAGTATTTTCCTATTTCCATAAATGAAAGAGTTTATGACTTCTATATTGTTTTACAAAAAGTTTTAATTCCGCACTACTTTTTGTTATGTATATGCGATGAATGATATGAGAGGCTTGTATGAGACATCCGAGAGGTCGAATACGCCGGTCGCAATCCAAGATTGCACCCTAACTTCTAGGGTGTGGTTTTGGGATGTGACAAAAATTAACGTTAAAACCAATACATTATCATCAATTCATCATGATTAAGACATTAAAAACGTTTTTAGAAAGAACCAATGGCTAGATTGAAGAGGAAGAGATTTGATCATGAAACTTCTTTGAAAACTTTGAAGAGGACTCTCTAGATGAAAGATTAACTAGAGATGAAGGATCACCATACCTTTATTACATGAAGAACCCACTAAAAATTGGCGAAGAAACCATGGGAATCCAATCTACAAGATGACCTTGAACTTCACCTTCAATGGAGGTTTCTGGAGAGGATATTTTGGGAGAGGGAGGTTTGATTTTTGAATGGAGGATTTGGTATGGGCTATTCATGTTTTATAACAACTTAAAATACCCAAAAATAGGTAAATAAACCACCTAGGGTCAGTTTAGAACGTGGAGTGAATTTCCCATTCACCCCATAAATCAGCAACGTGCATGACAGTAACTGAAGGCCTACATCGACGGACCCAACGATGGGGCGTTGGTCCATCGACGGACCGTCCTATGCCTTCCATCTTTTGGGTCTGAGGTTGTCATAGTAAGACCCCAAAAATGACTTAGGTTATCTAGAGCCTAACATGTTGGTAATGGTGGTCTAAGGTCCTAATGTGGTCTATAATGTTGTATTGAGGCAGTAGCTAAAGTATTAGGTGCATTGGAAGTCAAAATGTCAAGGGTCAACCAAGAAGTTCGACGACTAAGTTACCTATGTGCCTCGTATATGGTTTTATGTGTTTATGTGTAATTAATGAGGTTGTAAGGTTATTAAATGAGTTTAAATGGTGTATAAAGTTAGTGTGTCAAGTTTGGAGGTCAAACGTCTAAGAACGTTCATGAAGTTCGAAAGGTATGCCTTGAAATGACCTTGTGTGTCTAGACATGTTTCATCGAGTTTTACGTGTTTCTTTTGGATGAAATTCATGTGAGAGGTGTCAAAATCGTATACAGTCATGTTTGGGTTGGAAACGTCCGGGTAAACATCCCCATAGGCCAACCAAGGGTCCTTGAGGAAGGACCCATGTTGGTGGACAAAACTGCCAAAAAGGCAGTCCACCTATGGAAGGCAATTGACGGCTAGTGGCCTGGTCGACGCCCCTTAGGTGGTGGGCGTCATTGTATCCTTAGCCTAGGAAGCCAAGCTTCCATTTTCAAGGCTCTGACCCAATCGACGGTGGACAGGACGGTCCGTAAGTGGACTGACGCCCCGTCGATCGGCTAGTCGGTGAGCATGTGCCTCCGTGCAGTTCACTGTTAAGTTAAGGGGTGATGTTGTAATATCATCCCACTTCCAAATGGATGTGTTGGAGGTTTATTAAGGGTCTTTTGGGTAGTTTAAGCATGTATATAAGTGTTTAACACTTAGAAGATTTCATTCTTCAAAAATCAAACCCCCAAAATCTCTTAAGAATTCCCAAAGACTCCATTGAAGTCCAAAATCAAAGAAGAGCTTGGTGTGAAGTTTTCAGTGGAGATTCTTCATCAAAGTGAAGAATTAGCTTCACTTAGGTATGACTTTTGATCCTTCAAACTCGTTTCATCAAGGAGCCCAACTTTCAAAGATGTTTTCAAAGTTTTCAAAATGTGAATTGTCAAATTTCATGATTCTACCATGGATTCTTGCATTTATGGTTTTTCAAACGTCTATTATGGATTAGATTTATGTTGTATTGATGATTTTAACCTAAATTACCTATGAACCCATGAAGTTGATGAACCTAAGATTTTGACTAAATTATGGGTTACTTGATATTGGCTTAATATTGATGATTTCATGTGTAGTTTCTTATGGGCTTTCTATTTATGTAAGAATTGTATTCAATTGTTATCAAATTGGTATTGGATTGTTGAATCTATGTTGAACTGGTTTAGATTTCATTGATTTCTATAATTGTGTATTGAATCGGTGTTCATGGCCATGGGTAAGGGCCATATGATGTTGAATTGGGTGATTTGGTATTGGCTTGAAGTGTTGATGATGAAGTGGTGGTACGCTGACTTATTTCTTCTTATTCAATGTTAATTATACTTCAATTATGTTATGATTTTTTTGCTCCACCTTTGGTGGCGGTGCTATGTGAATTGATGTGGCCTTGTCGGCGTTACTTTCTAGTACATTGATGATCATGGCCTTGTCGGCACTACTTGAACTTATATGGCTATTTGTGTAGTTGATTTGGTGATGTATAATCATATCTATCTATATGTTAAAGTATGTGTTAGACTATTAATACTATCTAGGTGATCATGTTATACTTTGATTATGTGTTAAGTGTGTAGTCTTAGAGTTGTTACATGGTTGTCCTTAATTTGGTTATATGAGTCTAAAATGGTTGAGTTGATAATGTTAAGGTAATGCATAGGTTGACTTAATAAGTTTAAGGGTCTTCCTTAAAGTGTCTAAAGAAACATAGGCTAAATGAGTAAAACGGAAGTATGTTGTGTCTTGTTTAGGTAGACTTGTGTCCCTTACTTGATGCTTATGTGGATATGTGATGTCTTGACTTAGGAACCTAAAGGGGTATTAGACTTGAATAAATGAATATAGGTGAGACCTTGAATGATAATAAGAGGGTCATTTATGTGGAACCTTGAACCAAGTGGTAAGGTTAAGAAGTGTGAAGTAGTGAGCCGATATGGTATCCTTCATGTAATTAGTGATGGACTTAAGGTTGACTGGCTGGAACGGCATCATATAGTACCTTAGGAAAGTCATGATGAGCTTCTTTTCACCATTGTGAGATAGCCCTAATGGACCTTGCTTTGGTAGGGTAAATGTGTTTGGGTCATGAATATGATATGGGACCCATTTGTATGAACCTTAATGTAAATTTATCTATGAGAACTAAGGCTAGCACCGAGTGAGTATGGTTAAGGGAAGTAGTTTTAGTTAAGTGTGAGACTAGAATACAAAGTACGCCCTTCATATTCCTTAACCATGTGCCTACATGGGATCTCTATGTTCTACCATTGGCAAGTAGAACACCTCATCGAAGTAGGATAGAACTTCTGATTCCATGCTTTGCTACCATGGTCTATGTCAGTTATTGCCTATTATCATAATATGGGATATCTATTAGCATTAGAGAAGTTCTATGAAGTTTAGGTGGTGGTATGGGACGCTACTTAGACATTGCACAATTGGCTTTGAAGATGTTAATGAGAGTCCCTAGGTCTTGTCTAAGACCATTATTTGAATGTCCTTTATGTGATGTATGCCTTCTAAATGAACTAATGAACTAATGACTTAATGATAATGAGTATGTAAATGAATAAGTACCTAACTTAAGGTGACTTAAGGATTCCTTAGCTAAAGTGTGAAGAGGGCATAAAGGATGATCTCTTCATGTCTTATCTTTGGAAGTCTTGAGAATGACTCTAGTTAGGGAAGTTGCTTGATATGTTTGACATGATCTAAACCTAGGAAGTCTTAAGAATTATTTAGGTAGACTTGAAGTGGATGTATGGGGTTCTGTTCTTGGAGTACTTGAGTAAGTCTTTTGATAGCCTTGGTAGGGGAGATTGTCATATTATGTATGTCTTGTATGTTGGTGCATGTAGGTGTGTATGTGTCTCATTATGAGTAATCTTGAGGATCATTTAGGCACATCTAGAGAGGGTGTATGGGCGGTCTCTCTTTGTGTGACTTAAGTGAATCTTAGGATGGCTTCGGTTAGAATACTACATGCTAGAAGATGTTCAAAAGGGAAGTCTAGGACTTCACTGTAATATTCACTGTTAGTGAAGTGAATTCACTGTAATGTGAGCTCTAAATTTATGATTTCGGTTTAAGTGTTCTCTTATTTGATTCAAAGTTGCTAAATGTTATTCTTATGATGATATTATGATATTTTAAAGAAAAGATGCATATTTCCAATAAAGTCCGTTTGCATGATTTTTATGCATAATGCCTTACTTAGTACATGTGGTTGTACTAATCCATGCTTTTATCTATTTATATAGTTCTTGGTAGGTGAAGAGCTTTGGGAAGAAGACTTGGACAAGGAGATTATTCAAGAAGAGTTGAATTATGTCCTCACATGACTCGAGAGCATATATGTCATTTTGTGTTTGTTTCATGAAGTTTGTAATAGACTATATAATAGTATGTTTTAAATTTGTATGGGCCGTGACCCAAGTATTGTTGTGTCTTAAGATACTGATCGAGACTTAGTGTTTTCCTATTTCCATCAGTGAAAGAGTTTAAGACTTCTATATTGTTTTACGAAAAGTTTTAATTCCGCACTACTTTTCGTTATGTATATACGATGAATGATATGATAGGCTTGTATAAGAACTCCGAGAGGTCGAATACGCCGGTCGCAATCCAAGATTGCACCCTAACTTCTAGGGTGTGGTTTCGGGATATGACAAGCTTGGTATCAGAGCATAGGTTAATGAAAGTAGTCTTAGGTATCAAAAAGTCTCAAAAGTCACGTCTAGTAGAGTCTTGACCATCGGTGTGAGTCCCGACACATCTATGGACGAGAGGCTATAGGACGATAGTGTTTCTTTTCATTTCTACTCCTATGTCGTGTGGTAGAGTAATGTCATGAGTATCCTTCTAAATGTCTTTCCTTGTGTTTCTAGGAAATGAATACTAGAAGTGTACCAACCCGAAAATGACTATGCTAAGTAATGCCTAAACGTACCTAGAATGCCTAGGTTAGACCGGGTTCACACGGCTTGATGCGTGTGGAACTAGACCTCAGAACCTATGCATAGACAAGCCAACCAACTTGGTGAGTTAGTTGAGCTAGGCAAGTTTGGGTCCAGCCACGTAGGGCACCCGAATAGTAAGATTTACCCGGATGAGTCTTAACCGGACTTGAAAGGAGTAATCATAGGTTTGGAGGGTCTAGGGGTAAAATGGTCTTTTTCAGGCTAAGATTAGTATTGTAATTACCCTAAATATTCAATTAATTAACTAATTAATATAAAAAGTGGACAATTCGGGTAGGGTTGACCCGAATTAACCCATTTTTGAGAGAAGCTGCACCCGGGTTCGATCCTTGGTGGAAGCAATATTTAAGTTGAATTAATTGGTATTTAATTATCTAATTTAAGTAAGGGAATTTTAGTCTTGTCACTTAAGCCTTGGAAAATCAGATTTTTATTTAAAATAACAAAGAGTCCTAGTTTGACTAAGTCCTTACCTAAAACTCCTACTACTAAGCTTAGTCTCACATCTCTCCACTCTCATTATCACATCTCTCCACTCTCATTCTCACGCTTTCTTCATCAGTAAAAGAACAAAAAAATAAAAATTTCATCACTCTTGAAGAACTTGTATGCTAAAACTCAAAAGAAAAACTACACTAAAAATGAGAAGCAAAAACATTATTCTTGACGGATTGTGCTTGAAGTTTCGGTGGGGAGGCTTTGGTGTCGTGGGAGTTGGCTGTCCATTGGAGCAGGTTTGGAAGGTGTTGAACGACAGAAAACGTATGGGTTTTCTTCCTCTTGGTCCCTTTCCCAAGAGACCCCTAAGTTTCAGTCTATTCTAATCCAAAAACTAGGAATGTTTCCCCGTTGCATGTCCTTGTCACTAGCTCCCATCGATTATTGTAGGTTGGGTATGTTTGCTGGTAGAAATTTGGGATGTAATGTGTTTTCGTGATGATTATGTTCATGTATGTATGTTCGGATTTATGTGACTGATAATTATGTCTTTCCGAAATTATGTGATAAGTATGTGTGAGCATTGTTTAGGCCGTAACTCTTGGTCACAAATTGATGTGTGAAAAAGGGATGTTGAATCCTTGTATATTATGTGCAAATGCTTGTAAAAATCGTGATGTTCATATGAGGTGTGATGTTGTTGAATTGAGTGAAAACTCTTGGGTAAATGTACCCACAAAATTTGCACCTAATAATGTACGAAGTGTTTCACGAATTTGTCCTAAAATCTACCATATAAAATGTTGAAAAAAATGGACTGGAAAACGTGATCAAAATTTCCAGATTGCTGGAAATTTGGTTTTGGCTACATAACTTGGAGAATTGGAGTTTCAAAAATTGTTTTAAAATATGTGAGGTCATCAGGGATTGAACCCGAGACCTCACTATATGCAGGCTGCTGAAAAATTCAATAATTAAATGTGAGGTGAGGGGGATTCGAAATGGGGTAAGGTTGGGAGAAGAAACAAAGGAAAAAGGGAAAAAAATATAAAATGGGGAGTGTGGGGATCGAACCCACAACCCCTCGGATAGGTGAGAAAAGTAGGAGAAAAACAAAAGAAAAATAAAATGAGGTTGTGGGGGATCGATCCCACATCCTCTTGGTCTCAAATGAAAAAGAGAGGAAAGAAATGAAAGAAAAAAGAAGTGTAGGCATTGGGGATCAACCTCGGGTTCCCAATGCCGAAATTTTAAATCAAAATTAATACAAGACTAAGTGTTGCTCAAGGTATTTGAAATCGGGTTCCCTTGCCCAATTCCGTATTGATACATAAGTCTTACGTGAATAAATATTTAATGAATGCTGCCCATAGGGATCGAACTCGAGACATTGGCATACTTACAAGATGCATAAGTGTTGTACCACATAATCTTGGGTAAGTATGAGTCTCTTAGATGAATTATGAATGAAGCCTCATGGCTTGTACGTATAGGTTCATAAGTCCAGCGTACGTTTAAAAATAAGTGAACCTAAGATGTATATGATGAAATGATGTGATCCCAAGAGGGTTAAGTAAGAGTGCGAAATACACTAAAAGGCCAAGTGCATCGGCATATGATGAAATGAACATTCACGTAATGGTGTGAGTATTTATGAAGATCTAATTTGCTAAAGTTAATGAATGTGGTGATAACATGATAAGAGGCTAATATGAAAGACGAGATCAATCTCAAATGAGCCTAATAAGTGTTACCAAATATCGTACTCACCTATGAGAGTGTAAAACTAATAAAGAGACCAGTCTCTAAGAAACACTCTAATGAAAGTATTGACATTAATACACACTTAATACTAATGATGAGATGAGAAATCATCTAATGAGCAATGATGCCCTCATGCTAGAAGCCAGCTTCTATGATGTGTGACATGAATGTAATGGAACATTATACGGAGCACCGATAGGCTAGCTATGAGTCGCAATTCCTTCTTTCGGGAAGGCAGAGGATCTTGTAAATCTCATGAGATGAGACTGTCCGTTTAGGCGGGTATGGGTCTCCTTATATCTTCTAGTCTTTGAACCTATGCAGCCAACATAGGGTTCTAGCAGGGTTCAATTCCCTATATATGCTAGCATGTTTTGGTTTCACTTTGGACGGTGATTCCACCTCTTTTCGGTGTGGGGTAGACACTGGATTTCATGGAGCTCACATGATCTATGTCGGTTAAAGTTAAAGTTCCCAAAGAAAGAATGAGGCCAGCCTCAAGTAATGCACACAATGAAATGAATGATACCAAAGATGTTTGGATAGGATAATCAAGAAGTGAACTAGACTCAAGTAATGACACTAGGTCATTCTTAGTCATTGAACAGTGAACCCGAAGAGAGTCCTAAACAACATCCTAGGTATATAAATGAATGAAAAATGAAGTATGTATGAATGAATGAAGTAGACTCTGTGTTTGCTAAAGAAGGCTCCCTAGTTGAGGTCCCATATGTTGAGCCCTAATTTGGGAAGTCGTAATGTTAAGTCCGTGATTCCAAGGTCTTACGGCATACGAACGAATGATATGTGATATATGTATGTGCTAAATGAAGTGTGTTATGTGCTGTGTGGAATATGTAAAGAATGATGATGCATGTTACTCTCATAGCATGACTTTCCTAATCTGATTTGGCAAGTCCAACTAACTTGGCTTTCCATAATTCATATCGTTAGGAGATAGCTCTTCTTAATCATGCATGTCCTTGGTGTGTACTTGCATACACCCATACTTAGTACAGGTGTGTACTAATCCCATACAACCTTTTACTTTTAGGTGCATGTGCAGGTGGACGCTAGAGCTTACGAGACTACGTTGAAGCTATCCAGACGTGGAGCATTCACCCGGACTTGGTAGGCCCTCATGCTTTCGAGGATTCTTATCTCTTATATTCTAGCTTAGACGTAGGCATGAGCTAGTGGAGGATGATCCACTAGCGTTTCTTTCTTACTTACTTTTAGACGTTGTATTGGTGCCATTTTGGCAACTTTATATTACGCAGTTATGAACTATTTTCTTCATTTGAATATCTGATTATTATATGGTTGTGGTGAACTGATGCGATATGATGCAATTCTTACTATGAAGTCTATGTATACTTCAAAGCAAACAAAAGTTTTAAATTTTTGGCTAAAATTAACCTATACGATGTAGTGATGATGTATGTAGTGTTGTCTGCGACCTCTGAGAGGTCAACGACGCTGTTTTCGACTAGGGTCTAGACCCCAGTCGTGACAAACGTGGTATTAGAGCATTAGGTTTAATTCCAAGGATAATAAGTTCACATCAACCACATTGAGTAGTTTCTAAGTTATGGTAGTGAAGTGCACCACTATCATGAATTAGAGACTGCATGATGCGTAGGAAAATTTCCCTTTTTCTGATCTTATCGTGCTTCCCTTAATGTCTGATTTCTTGGTGTTATGAGCGTATCTAACATCAATTCTTATTTTTTCAGAAAATGAACACAAGGGGGAACACTGGTCGGGGAAGAGTAGGAGAAGCTGCTTGGGGGAACCGAGTTCCACCCCAGGCTCCATCTGTAGGAGTGGCCATGCCAGTTAACCCAGCTGGGTTGAATGATGTGGAGGTGCAGACATATTTGGCACAGATGGTTCAAGCCATCACTGTGCAGGCTCAGGCTATGACGGCCCAGGCCAACAGACAGGAGGTTCAGCGGGAGAACACACCAGCCCACAACATGGCGAACAGGTTGCAAGATTTTACAAGGATAAATCCTCCAATCTTTACAGGATCTAAGACTGCAGAGGATCCTCAGGAGTTCGTAGAGGAGGTCTAGAAGATTCTGGTGGCGATGGGGGCCACGTAGATTGAGAAAGCTGAGCTGGCCTCGTACCAGCTGAAGGATGTTGCACAAGCTTGGTGCAAGATGTGGTAGGATAGCAGGGCGTTTGGCGGAGGTCCGATCACATGCGAGCTGTTTAAGATAGCCTTTCTGGAGAGGTTCTTCCCCAGAGAGATGATAGAGGCTAAGCTTGAGGAATTCATCAACCTTAAGCAGGGCTCGATGACTCTCAGGGAGTATTCCCTGAAATTCGTAAAATTGTCCAACCACTTCCCTTGTGTTTAACAGCAGGGACGAGACGAGCAGGTTTCTTACAGGAATCTCAGAGGACTTGGAGGAGGAGTGTCGGGCTGCGATGCTCCATGACAAGATGGACTTGTCCATGCTGATGGTGCATGTCCAGCTGGTTGAGGACAGCAGGAAGAAGAGGAGAGTCCGTGAGGTCAGAAGGCCTAACCCTTCTTACCAGACAGTTTCCTGCAGTGGTGGTGGCAGGAGCACTTTCGGAGTTCGTAATCAGCCTAGATTTAAGAAAGGGCATCAGAGTTCAGGGAACTCTAACTCTCAGAGAAGTGCAACACCTAGATGAGGCAGACCCGATCCCAAGAAGGGCAATGGAGGTGATGTGCAGCGTCCTATAAAGGAATGTGGCAAGTGTGGCCGTATTCACAGTGGTGACTGCAGACTAGGCACAAATTCCTATTTCGGTTGCGGAAAGAGTGGACACATGGTCAGAGACTATCGACAGAATA
Source organism: Solanum sitiens (assembly GCA_016801875.1). NCBI lineage: Eukaryota > Viridiplantae > Streptophyta > Magnoliopsida > Solanales > Solanaceae > Solanum > Solanum sitiens. Next base: position 25,695 of record JABWTJ010000830.1, read on the forward strand.
GGGGTAGGCTAGAGGTAATGCTCAGCCTAGGCCTAATCCCAGGAATGCTACTGCAGCCAAGCCTCCTAAGAGGAATAGATTCTACGCCTTGAAGGGCATGGAGCAGGAGAAGTGTGCTGATGTGGTCACAGGTATGCTGCAAGTCTTCTCAACCTCTGTTTATGCTTTACTTGATCCAGGGTCTACGCTTTCTTTTGTGACTCCCATTCTTGCTCTTACTTTTTAACCACTACCTGACGTTTTGCATGATCCTATCGTAGTTAGTACTCCCTTAGGAGAAAATGTGAGAGCTGATAGGGTCCATAAAGACTGCCCAATAGTAGTATGTGGTAAGACTATGTGTGCAGACCTTGTTGAATTACCCATGAATGACTTCGATATTATACTTGGTATTGACTTGCTCCATAAATGTTATGCCTTCATGGATTGCCGTAGTAGGGTTGTGAGATTCTGTTTCCCTAATGAAGTAGAGCTGGTCTGGGATGGGTACAATTCGAGTCGTTCAAGTCCCTCGATTTCGAACTTAAAATCTAATAAAATGATGTCCAAGGGATTGTTATGTCATCTTGTGAGTGTCAATGATCTAGATCATGACATTCCTTCCATAGACTCTATGCCTGTAGTGAATAAGTTCCAAGATGTTTTCCCCGATAATTTGCCTGGAGTCCCTCCCACTCGAGAGATTGATTTTGGTAGCGACCTAGATCCCGATACCAAACCAATTTCAATTCCTCCCTATAGAATGGCTCCAGCTGAACTCAAAGAGTTGAAGCTGCAGTTAAAAGATCTCACTATAAGGGCTTCATCCAGCCGAGCATATCCCCTTGGGGCGCTCCAGTGCTGTTTGTGAAAAAGAAGGATGGAACCCTTAGAATGTGTATCGATTATCGGCAGCTCAACAAAGCCACTATAAAGAACAAGTATCCACTTCCCAGAATAGATGACTTGTTCGATCAGCTCCAATGGTCTAGTTTCTTCTCGAAGATTAATCTCGTTCCGGGTATCATCAGCTTAGGGTTAGGGATGGAGATATCCCAAAGACAGCCTTTCGTACCTGTTATGGTCATTATGAGTTCCTAATCATGTCATTTGGTCTCACTAATGCACCAGCTACATTTATGGACCTCATGAATCGAGTATTCCGTGAATACCTTGATTCTTGCATCACAGTATTCATTGATGACATCCTCATATACTCTAAGACCAAGGAAGATCATGAACAACATTTGAGACTAACCTTGCATGTACTTAGACAACATCAGTCGTATGCCAAATTCAGCAAGTGTGAATTCTGGCTTAGATCAGTGACCTTCCTGGGTCATGTTGTGTCCGATCAGGGTGTGGAGGTGGACCCCATAAAGACTGAGGCTGTTAAGAACTGGCCAAGACCTCTTACTCCCATCGATATCCGTAGCTTTCTGGGATTGGTTGGTTACTACTGCAGGTTCGTGGAGGGTTTTTCTTCCATTGCTGCCCCACTGGCATCTTTGACTAAGAAGAAAGCCAAGTTCGAATGGGCGGAGACTTGTGAGAAGAGTTTCCAGGAGCTCAAGGGCAGACTCACTTCAGCCCCAGTGCTTACGTTGCCTTAATGTGGTGAGAATTACACTATTTATTGGGACGTATCTAGGGTTGGTTTGGGTTGTGTTCTTATGCAGGGTAGTAAGGTTATAGCATATGCGTCCAGATATCTCAAGTTTCATGAGAAGAATTATCCCACTCATCACCTGGAGTTGGCAGTTGTGGTATTTGCACTGAAGTTGTGGAGGCATTAATTGTACGGGGTGCATGTGGATGTGTTCAGAGACCACAAGACTCTTCAATACGTGTTCACACAGAGGGAGTTGAATCTACGTCAGCGGAGATGGTTGGAGCTGTTGAAGGACTATTACATGAGTGTCCACTACCATCCAGGGAAGTCAAATGTTGTAGATGATGCTTTGAGCAGGTTGAGCATGGGGAGTATAACCACGTTGATGATGGGAAGAAGGAGTTGGTGAAGGATATACACAGACTGGCCAGACTGCGTGTGCGGTTGATGGCTTCTACTAGTGGGGGTGTTTCAGTTCATCCCAGTTCTGAATCATCATTGGTAGTTGAAGTCAACAAGGGTCAACATCTTGATCCTGTGTTGATGAAGTTGAAGGACTCAGTGCTGATAAAGATGAATGAGTCATTTGCTTTGGGAGGTGACGGATACTTAGGTACCAGGACAGGCTGTGTGTACCAGATGTGGATGATTTGCGGACCAAGATTGTTGCAGAGGCCCATGGTTCCAGTTATTTGATACATCCAGGTTCCACCAAGATGTATCGTGACCTCACGCAGATCTATTGGTGGGATGGCATGAAGAAGGACATTGTTGCATATGTGGCCAGGTGTCCTAATTGTCAGCAGGTTAAGGCGGAACACCTTAAGCCTGGTGGTCTCACTCAGATGATTGAGGTTCCAACTTGGAAATGGGAGGCCATTAACATGGACTTCGTGGTTGGTCTTCCGAGGACTAGGAGACAGCATGACTCCATATGGGTTATTGTGGACATGATGACTATGTCTGCCCACTTTATCCCTGTGAAGTCTACTTACAGGGCTGAGGATTATGCGAGACTATACATTGATGATATTGTGAGGTGGCATGGGATTCCTTTGTCTATCATTTCGGATAGAGGAGCTCAGTTCGCATTTCTGGAGATCCTTCCAGAAAAGCTTAGGCACGCAGGTAAAGCTCAGTACTGCTTTCCATCCTCAGACAGATGGGCAGGCAGAGCGCACCATTCAGACATTGGAGGACATGTTGTGATCGACTCCAGAGGTAGTTGGTACGACCATCTACCATTGATAAAGTTCTCGTATAATAACAGCTATCACTCTAGCATTGGGATGGCACCATTTGAGGCACTGTATAGTAGGAGGTGTAGGTCTCCAGTTGGGTGGTTCGAGGTTGAAGATTCATCCATGTTGGGTCCAGAGATAATTCATGAGGCCTTAGAGAAGGTCGGAGTGATTAGGGACAGGTTGGCTACTGCTTACAGTCGGCAGAAGTCTTATGCAGATAATAGGAAGCGGCCCGTAGAGTCTGATGTTGGTGACAAGGTCTACTTGAAGATATCACCCATGAAGGGGGTGATTAGCTTTGGAAGGAAGGGGAAGTTGAGTCCGAGGTACGTTGGGCCATACGATATTCTACAACGTGTGAGAGAGGTGGCCTATGAGTTGGCTTTGCCTGCGGAGCTAGCTTCTGTTCATCCAGTCTTTCATGTCTCTATGTTAAAGAAGTGCCTTGGTGATCCAGCATCGATTCTGCCTATTGAAGGTTTGGGGGTTGATGAAGACTTCTCCTATGAGGAGGTTCCTGTTCAGATTTTAGACAGGCAGATAAAACGGCTGCGAAACAAGGAGGTTGCCACAGTGAAGGTATTGTGGAGGAACCATCTTGTTGAGGGTGCTACATGGGAGGCCGAGGCCGATATGAGATCCCGCTATCCTTATCTTTTCAGCTCTTGAGGTTAGACTTTCTACTCTTAAGTCTAAGTTTCCTTATCTCCTCTATTCCTTGTTGCTATTGCTTGATTGTGTAAAGTAGTTATGTTATGATATGACTGGCTTTGTACTAGATAATTAGAAGTGCCATTCGGGGATGAATGTTCCTAAGGGGGGGATAATGTAACAACCCGAAAATGACTATGCTAAGTAATGCCTAAACGTACCTAGAATGCCTAGATTAGATCGGGTTCACATGACTTGATGCGCGTGGAACCAGACCTCAGAACCTATGCACCAGCCAAGCCAACCAACTTGGTGAGTTAGTTGAGCTAGGCAAGGTTGGGTCCAGCCATGTAGGGCACCCGAATAGTAAGATTTAACCGGATGAGTCTTAACCGGACTTGAAAGGGGTAATCTTAGATTTGGAGGGTCTAGGGGTAAAATGGTCTTTTCCAGGCTAAGGGTTGTATTGTATTACACTAAATATTTAATTAATTAACTAATTAATATAAAAAGTGTTAGAGGATCTTCACCCGGGTTTGATCCTTGGTGGAAGCAATATTTAAGTAGAATTAATTGGTATTTAATTATCTAATTTAAGTAAGGGCATTTTAGTCTTGTCACTTAAGCCTTAGAAAATCATTTTTTTATATAAAATAACAAAGAGTCCTAGTTTGACTAAGTCCTTACCTAAAACTCCTACTACTAAGCTTACTCTCACATCTCTCCACTCTCATTATAACGTCTCTCCACTCTCATTCTCACGCTTTCTTCATCAGTAAAAGAACAAAAAAATAAAAAGTTCATCACTCTTGAAGAACTTGTACGCTAAAACTCAAAAGAAAAACTAAACTAAAAACAAAAAGCAAAAACATTATTCTTGACGGATTGTGCTTGAAGTTTCGGTGAGGAGTCTTTGGTGTCGTGGGAGTTGGCTGTCCATTGGAGCAGGTTTCGAAGGTGTTGAACGACAGAAAAGGTATGGGCTTTCTTCCTCTTGATCCCTTTCCCAAGAGACCCCTAAGTTTCAGTCTATTCTAATCCGAAAACTAGGAGTGTTTCCCCGTTTCATGTCCTTGTCACTAGCTCCCATCGATTGTTGTAGGTTGGGTATGTTTGCTGGTAGAAATTAGGGATGTAACGTGTTTTCGTGATGATTATGTTCATGTATGTATGTTCGGATTTATGTGACTGATAATTAAGTCTTTCCGAAATTATGTGATAATTATGTGTGTGCATTGTGTAGGTCGTAACTCTTGGTCACAAATTGATGTGTGAAAAAGGCATGTTGAATCCTTGTATTTTTTGTGCAAATGCTTGAAAAAATTGTGATGTTCATATGAGGTGTGATGTTGTTAAATTGACTGAAAACTCTTGGCTAAATGTAACCACAAAATTTGCACCTAATAATGTACGAAGTGTTTCACGAATTTGTCCTAAAATTTACCATATAAAATTTTGAAAAAAATGGACTGGAATAAGTGTTACCAAATATCGTACTCACCTGTGAGAGTGTAAAACTAATAAAGAGACCAGTCTCTAAGAAACACTCAAATGAAAGTATTGAGATTAATACACACTTAATACTAATGATGAGATGAGAAATCATCTAATGAGCAATGATGCCCTCATGCTAGAAGTCAACTTCTATGATGTGTGAGATGAATGTAATAGAACTTTATACGGAGCACCGATAGTCTAGCTATTAGTCGCGATTCCTTCTTTCGGGAAGGCAGAGGTTCGTGTAAATCTCATGAGATGAGCCTATCCGTTTAGGCGGGTATAGGTCTCCTTATATCTCCTAGTCTTTGAACCTACGCAGCAAACATAGGGGTCTAGCAGGGTTCAATTCCCTATATACGCTAGCATGTTTTGGTTTCACTTTGGCCGGTGATTCCATCTCTTTTCGGTGTGGGGTAGACACTGGATTTCATGGAGCTCACATTATCTATGTCGGTTAAAGTTAAAGTTTCCAAAGAAAAAATGAGGACAGCCTCAAGTAATGCACACAATGAAATGAATGAGACCAAAGGTGTTTGGATAGGATAATCAAGAGGTGAACTAGACTCAAGTAATGACACTCGGTCATTCTTAGTCATTGCACAGTGAACCCAAAGAGAGTCCTAAACAACATCCTATGTGTATAAATGAATGAAAAATGAAGTACGTATGAATGAATGAAGTAGACTCTGTGTTTGCTAAAGAAGGATCCCTAGTTGAGGTCCCATATGTTGAGCCCTCATTTGGGAAGTCCTAATGTTAAGTCCGTGATTCCAAGGTCTTATGGCATACGAACGAATGATATATGATATATGTATGTGCTAAATAAAGTCTGTTATGTGTTGTGTGCAATATGTAAAGAATGATGATGCATGTTACTCTCATACCATGACTTTCCTAATCTGATTTGGCAAGTCCAACTGACTTGGCTTTTCATAATTCATATAGTTATGGGAGAGCTCTTCTTAATCATGCATGTCGTTGGTGTGTACTTGCATACACCCATAATTAGTACAAGTGTGTACTAATCCTATATAACCCTTTACTTTTAGGTGCAGGTGCAGGTGGACGCTAGAGCTTACGAGACTACTTTGAAGCTATCCGGACGTGGAGCATTCACCCGGACTTGGTAGGACCTCATGCTTTCGAGGATGCTTATCTTTTATATTCTAGCTTAGACGTAGGCATGAGCTAGTGGAGGATGATCCACTAGCGTTTCTTTCTTACTTACTTTTAGACGTTGTATTGGTGCCATTTTGGCAACTTTATATTACGCAGTTATGAACTATTTCTTTCATTTGAATATCTCATTATTATATGGTTGTGGTGAAACTGATGTGATATGATATAATTCTTACTATGAAGTCTCTGTACACTTCAAACCAAACAAAAGTTTTTAATTTTCCACTAAAATTAACCTATACGATGCAATGATGACGTATGTATGCTTGTCTGCGACCTCTGAGAGGTCAACGACGCCAGTTTTGGCTAGGGTCTAGACCCCATTCGTGAGAACAAGGATGGCCGCTAGAAGGATGGAAGAGGGAAGGGTTGATGAGGAAGTTCCTCCTCAAGTTGAGCAAGTGCTTCATGATGGGCAAGGTGTCCAAGGTGCTCAAGGTGATCAAGTGCCTCCTCAACGTGATCATGCCCCTAATAAGGGAGGAGGTAATGAGGTGCCGGAGTTGACTAATCAGGAGATTAGGGAGGCTTTGCTTGCTTTAGCCCGAGACGTGACTACTCAAGATAACTTGAACATGGTGCCTAGGGTTAATGCTATGGAGAGCAATATGTCATCTAGGTTGAGAGACGTTGTGAGGTTGAATCCTCTAATATTTCCTGTCTCAAAGGTGAATGAGGATCCCCAAGAATTTCTTGATGGTGTGTACAAAGTTTTGAATGCTATGGGTGTTACATCTAGGGAGAAGACGGAGTTGGATTCTTATCAATTGAGAGATGTGTCTCAAATTTGGTACACTCAATGGAAAGACAATATGCCAAATGAGTTGGGTCCTATTAAGTTTGAGGAATTCAAGGAAGCTTTTCTTGGCGAGTAGTTTCCCCGAGAGAGGAGAGAGGTTAAGGTAGAAGAATTTATCAATCTCAAGCAAGGCAATATGAGTGTTGAGGAATACTCTTTGAAGTTCTCAACTTTTTCTAGGTATGAACCTTCCCTAGTGTCAAATCCAAGGGATGAAATGAGTCGCTTTGTGATGGGTGTAGCCGACTTAGTGAGGGAGGAATGTCATACGACTATGTTGCATGATGATATGACTTTGGCTAGACTCATGGTGTATGAACAATCAATTGAAGAGTCTAAACTTCGGAGGATGTGAAGAAACTTGAAAAGGAGTGTTGCTAGTGATCAAGTACAACCTAGGTTCAAAAAGAGGGCTCAAACTCAAGATGGACCTAGTGTTCCTAAGAAGAAGTTTGAGAAAGGAGGTGATTCTAAAAATGGAAAACCTACATGTGCCACTTGTGGTAAGAGACATTATGGTGAGTGTCTATTGGGTACCGGTAGTTGCTTTGGATGTGGAAAAGATGGGAACAAAGTGAGAGATTGTCCAAGCATTGCTTCTAGGAAGGAGGGTAAGAAAGTTGATCCTAGTGTTCCAAAGGAAGATGCTCCAACTAGGAGGCGTTTCTATGCACTCCGGACTAGAGGTGAGAAGCCGGATGAGATTGATGATGATATTGGTAAGTCCTTGTTTCTTTTATTTTAGTATGACTTCCTTCTAAGTGGGGGAGTATGGTTAGAATTGTGATAGAAGTGTTGCATGTGCATGATGTTTAGGAGTTTGGTTGAAATTGAATTTCATTAACTTCTTTGCATTGTGTGTTTTATTGAGTTATGAGCATGTTGTAAAAGGTGTTTATATGATGTTACCTTGCATATGCGCATGTTTATAGCATGAATTGCATAAGATTGCATTTTTGAAAATTTTTCCTAAATTCACTGAAGCATGCACTGTTCACTGTAAAATTTTGTGAAAATTGGCTAATTGATTCTTTGGTCTAAAATTGTTGTTATATGGTTAGAACTGATGTGTATGAGTATATTAATGAATATAAAATGAGTTTTTGCTATTTGGAATGAAGCATGTGAAGCCTAGCATAATGAGTTAAAGAACTAAGTTCTAGTTTTTTGTTCTGTTGAGAAGCTCCTGTATTTGTGAAATTGATGTTTTATCCTTGATTGTGGGTTATGTGGTTTGGTTATGTTCTGTTAAGTTTATTCTCTAATCTTGGAAATATTCGGAGAGTGGCAAGTGTCATTACAGGAGGAATGTTGTCCAAGTGGGGGAAAATGACTTAGGTTATCTAGAGCCTAACATGTTGGTAATGGTGAGCTTGTTTTATTTCTGAGGATTAACACCTCTATATATACTACAAGCAATCACTATTGGCCTGACAATGGCCGACACTAACTATTGACACTTGGCCTCATATAACACGGCCGACACAACACGACAAACTACTTTACTTTACATAATGGCCGACTTTTTACAAATGGCCGACATACTTTTAACAAAATAAAAAGACAAATTAAAGTGGCCTACTTTAAATACATGGCCGACAATGAAAACTTTACAATAAAGATACTTTTATCTTTTTGACTCTATCTCCTTGTCTTCTTCTGCTTTATTTTTATTCCAAACTTACATCTGGAATTAAATTATCTTCAATGCATTTGGAACCATAGTTGTCTGAGTATCTATGTCCAATTATCTTGTATTTGGTTGCTCTTTTTTCATTTGTTGAACTTCATCAATATCTTTTCTCCATTTGAACTTCATTAATATCTGTTCTTCAGATTTCTTTTTTGAAATTGCATATATTATCACTTGATTTCTGCCATATCGTATTTCCATCATTTTTATAATTATTTTCTTAGACTGAATACTCTGTTATAGCTCTTGTAGTCCTGTAATTTCTTCACCATCTTCCATCGTGTATATGGTACTCAATAGTTCATAATTGTAACATATTTTTTACTAGATTTGTACAAGTTTTTGGTTTGTATAATAAGTCTATTATATTCTCATAATTTCTGAGTGATTTATTTTTTATAGGGTTCGAAAACGTTTGGTTTTTGTATGTATAACTGGGCTGCGTAGGTAGGTATTTATAATACTGGGGTATTTTGTATGAGTATAGGTACAAATAAGTATTTAACTGTTTCTGTATTTCCTTTGCTTGTACCTGCAATTCTCGTAATAACATATTTTTGTTATATTAAATTATATCCTGTGCTTGTACCTGCAATTCCTGCAATAACATATTTTTGTTAATAATTTGAGTTTTAAGGTGTTTCTCATCGTCACCGTTTATCTCTTGAGTTTTAAGGTGTTTCTCATCGTCACCGTTTATCTCTGGCTATTTACCGTCCGCCTGAAGACATAGCTCCGCATATTTATAGTCATGCTGCTGACTGTATAGCTCTGCATTTTTATAGTCATGCTGCTGACTGTATAGCTTTGTACTACTTATTTCTAGCTTTTCCATTTACTGACAAAATTTGTCATTATGGATAATAGTTTTCTTATTGTAATTTTCCCTTCTTTGGAAATAACCTGTAATAAGATTTTTGTTAATAAAAATTACTTCAATTGTACAGTTCAATATATTTCGTTCGTTGGTACAGGGTTTTTTATTCTTGTTGTCCTTCAGTCTGCATGATTTTCTGCTGGCAATAAACTTGTTATCACAATATAATGTTTCACAATATAATAAACATATTAATAAATCTTTTTGTGAAGTTATAAATGTAAAATTCAATACCTTTAATTCCAATTTTCGTATATCGCTCATCGTTATATTTTAATACTTTTACTTTGCTCAGTAATTATAATTTGTTCTTGTTTCTGACAAGTTAAAATAATAATTTCTGATTGGTTAATTTCTTTTATGTTCTTCATTTTTTGGTTTATCATTTTGCTTCCTTTAATCCAGTCTGTGGGTTTTCTGTTTTTATTTTTAACTCTTTTTGCTCCTATTTTGTGTCCATCTGGTGTAGTAAACCACCAATACGTTCTGGTTATAGTATGTGGGTATAATTCTTTTAAAAAAGACATTCCAAGGAGTATATCTATATTATTACAATCATAACAATATAATTCTTTTATTATTAAAATCTTATCCCAAACTAGTATTTTAACATTTTTTGCTTTGTAAATAATCATACTATTTTCGTTATTAAATCCTGTTACTATCAGAGGTGTTTGTAATTTTTTCCATTTATCCTCTGGTAAACAATTATATTTGCACATATTTATTTCTGCTCCTGTATCTATCATAGGTGTATAATATCTATTATAATATCCATTTACGATAATTTTTGCAAGAATATGAACCTTCATTTTATTCTTAATATTATAATTTTTATATTTTCCTTAGTCATTTTCGTCAATAATTGTTTCATTATCTGAATTAATTTCATATTCAGTTTTATCGGATTCTAGTTCAGAATTATCTAAGTCAGTTTTATCAGTTTCTAAATTAGAATTATCTGAATCAGTTTTTTCTAAATCAGAATTATCTGAGTCAGTTTTATAATCATCTTTAACAAATTTTAATTCGGATTTATCTTCTATATCTGGAATCTCAGAATACATATTTTCATCTTTTAAAGCATCGTTTAAAAAGTTCATTTGCACATATCTATGTTCAGTTAGATTTATTTTTCTAGGTAATTTACAATCTTTAGCTAAATGTCCTAATTTCTTACAATTATAACATTTATATTTTGGTAATTTACAGTCTTTATATAAATGTCCTGAATTCTTACAATTGTAACATTTATATTTTGATAAAGGATTCTTTGGTTTTGATAATCTTTTTTGTTTTTTATCTTTACAATCTTTTGCTAAATGTCCTAGCTTATCGCAATTGTGACAATTAGTTTTCGATAAAGGTTTCTTTGGCCTATGTAATCTTTTTTCATATAGCAATTTTAAAAGGGCTAATTCTTTTTCTAGTTCTTCAATTTTAGTGTTTTTGATCTCCGTAATTTTCTTAATTTCAGTTGTAGTTTCTTTACGTATTTTATCAACTTCATTAACTTTGTCTATTTCTTCATTTTCTTTAGAAATTCGTATCTTAGCCGTTAAGCTATCTTCTAGTTTTGCAGATTCTTTTTCTAGCATTAAATATAATTTATCTTTTATTTGTTTATACCTTCGTCCTAAATTCGAAAAGACTATTCTTATAGCTAATCCTTCGTGATTTTCATAGATTTTTTCATCAACTATAAACTCTTCTTTATTCATTATACAAGTATTATATTTTATTTTCTAAATAGTATATTTCGAATATCTGTATAAATATTACTTACTTTTGCAAATAAGTTATTAATTAACAGTTTTTCTTCCCATAACTTCAAATATCTAAACATAATCATTTTAGTTTTTAATTCATTGAATTATAATTTATGTTGTTAATATCTATCAGCTCAGACCAACCTATTATTTCATCCATAATTATTCATCGTCTTTTAGCATCAACATTAATATTTCTCACTATGTAAAACAATAGCATGCATCATATAGTTATCAGAATTTATCTAACAAGTATATAGGCATTTTTTAATTCAATTTATTTTCACTAATAATGTTATTCCATCTAATCTTTTCGCAGTTTATATGCATTCATTATGAATAATAACAGTATAATGTTCATTTCATCTATTAACTACTATAGCCTTCTTCTTTAATTAAGTACCCTAACAGCACCTCACCACTAGTACAGGTATACTCGTTTTCATTTATGAGTAACTAAAATTGCTTTATTCCTGATAGTCTTTTCCTAATTATAAGAGTTTATTATGAATTAATAATGTTATAATGATCATCTCTAGAAGGTAATTACTATGGAAATATTCTGTGAATTGAGTAAGCCTAAGACTATGCCCTCTTGATGTGGAAACCAACAGGCGAGGAAGCCATCAGGAAGTACACGAGTGGTGAGGTGCTGTTAGGGTACTTAATTAAAGAAGAAGGCTATAGTAGTTAATAGATGAAATGAACATTATACTGTTATTATTCATAATGAATGCATATAAACTGCGAAAAGATTAGATGGAATAACATTATTAGTGAAAATAAATTGAATTAAAAAATGCCTATATACTTGTTAGATAAATTCTGATAACTATATGATGCATGCTATTGTTTTACATAGTGAGAAATATTAATGTTGATGCTAAAAGACGATGAATAATTATGGATGAAATAATAGGTTGGTCTGAGCTGATAGATATTAACAACATAAATTATAATTCAATGAATTAAAAACTAAAATGATTATGTTTAGATATTTGAAGTTATGGGAAGAAAAACTGTTAATTAATAACTTATTTGCAAAAGTAAGTAATATTTATACAGATATTCGAAATATACTATTTAGAAAATAAAATATAATACTTGTATAATGAATAAAGAAGAGTTTATAGTTGATGAAAAAATCTATGAAAATCACGAAGGATTAGCTATAAGAATAGTCTTTTCGAATTTAGGACGAAGGTATAAACAAATAAAAGATAAATTATATTTAATGCTAGAAAAAGAATCTGCAAAACTAGAAGATAGCTTAACGGCTAAGATACGAATTTCTAAAGAAAATGAAGAAATAGACAAAGTTAATGAAGTTGATAAAATACGTAAAGAAACTACAACTGAAATTAAGAAAATTACGGAGATCAAAAACACTAAAATTGAAGAACTAGAAAAAGAATTAGCCCTTTTAAAATTGCTATATGAAAAAAGATTACATAGGCCAAAGAAACCTTTATCGAAAACTAATTGTCACAATTGCGATAAGCTAGGACATTTAGCAAAAGATTGTAAAGATAAAAAACAAAAAAGATTATCAAAACCAAAGAATCCTTTATCAAAATATAAATGTTACAATTGTAAGAATTCAGGACATTTATATAAAGACTGTAAATTACCAAAATATAAATGTTATAATTGTAAGAAATTAGGACATTTAGCTAAAGATTGTAAATTACCTAGAAAAATAAATCTAACTGAACATAGATATGTGCAAATGAACTTTTTAAACGATGCTTTAAAAGATGAAAATATGTATTCTGAGATTCCAGATATAGAAGATAAATCCGAATTAAAATTTGTTAAAGATGATTATAAAACTGACTCAGATAATTCTGATTTAGAAAAAACTGATTCAGATAATAGAAAAAACTGATTCAGATAATTCTAATTTAGAAACTGATAAAACTGACTTAGATAATTCTGAACTAGAATCCGATAAAACTGAATATGAAATTAATTCAGATAATGAAACAATTATTGACGAAAATGACTAAGGAAAATATAAAAATTATAATATTAAGAATAAAATGAAGGTTCATATTCTTGCAAAAATTATCGTAAATGGATATTATAATAGATATTATACACCTATGATAGATACAGGAGCAGAAATAAATATGTGCAAATATAATTGTTTACCAGAGGATAAATGGAAAAAATTACAAACACCTCTGATAGTAACAGGATTTAATAACGAAAATAGTATGATTATTTACAAAGCAAAAAATGTTAAAATACTAGTTTGGGATAAGATTTTAATAATAAAAGAATTATATTGTTATGATTGTAATAATATAGATATACTCCTTGGAATGTCTTTTTTAAAAGAATTATACCTTCGTCCTAAATTCGAAAAGACTATTCTTATAGCTAATCCTTCGTGATTTTCATAGATTTTTTCATCAACTATAAACTCTTCTTTATTCATTATACAAGTATTATATTTTATTTTCTAAATAGTATATTTCGAATATCTGTATAAATATTACTTACTTTTGCAAATAAGTTATTAATTAACAGTTTTTCTTCCCATAACTTCAAATATCTAAACATAATCATTTTAGTTTTTAATTCATTGAATTATAATTTATGTTGTTAATATCTATCAGCTCAGACCAACCTATTATTTCATCCATAATTATTCATCGTCTTTTAGCATCAACATTAATATTTCTCACTATGTAAAACAATAGCATGCATCATATAGTTATCAGAATTTATCTAACAAGTATATAGGCATTTTTTAATTCAATTTATTTTCACTAATAATGTTATTCCATCTAATCTTTTCGCAGTTTATATGCATTCATTATGAATAATAACAGTATAATGTTCATTTCATCTATTAACTACTATAGCCTTCTTCTTTAATTAAGTACCCTAACAGCACCTCACCACTCGTGTACTTCCTGATGGCTTCCTCGCCTGTTGGTTTCCACATCAAGAGGGCATAGTCTTAGGCTTACTCAATTCACAGAATATTTCCATAGTAATTACCTTCTAGAGATGATCATTATAACATTATTAATTCATAATAAACTCTTATAATTAGGAAAAGACTATCAGGAATAAAGCAATTTTAGTTACTCATAAATGAAAACGAGTATACCTGTACTAGTAAATTCTTGGTAAATGCTTTGTTTTCCATCTAATCTTTTCGCAGTTTATATGCATTCATTATGAATAATAACAGTAGTACAGGTATACTCGTTTTCATTTATGAGTAACTAAAATTGCTTTATTCCTGATAGTCTTTTCCTAATTATAAGAGTTTATTATGAATTAATAATGTTATAATGATCATCTCTAGAAGGTAATTACTATGGAAATATTCTGTGAATTGAGTAAGCCTAAGACTATGCCCTCTTGATGTGGAAACCAACAGGCGAGGAAGCCATCAGGAAGTACACGAGTGGTGAGGTGCTGTTAGGGTACTTAATTAAAGAAGAAGGCTATAGTAGTTAATAGATGAAATGAACATTATACTGTTATTATTCATAATGAATGCATATAAACTGCGAAAAGATTAGATGGAATAACATTATTAGTGAAAATAAATTGAATTAAAAAATGCCTATATACTTGTTAGATAAATTCTGATAACTATATGATGCATGCTATTGTTTTACATAGTGAGAAATATTAATGTTGATGCTAAAAGACGATGAATAATTATGGATGAAATAATAGGTTGGTCTGAGCTGATAGATATTAACAACATAAATTATAATTCAATGAATTAAAAACTAAAATGATTATGTTTAGATATTTGAAGTTATGGGAAGAAAAACTGTTAATTAATAACTTATTTGCAAAAGTAAGTAATATTTATACAGATATTCGAAATATACTATTTAGAAAATAAAATATAATACTTGTATAATGAATAAAGAAGAGTTTATAGTTGATGAAAAAATCTATGAAAATCACGAAGGATTAGCTATAAGAATAGTCTTTTCGAATTTAGGACGAAGGTATAAACAAATAAAAGATAAATTATATTTAATGCTAGAAAAAGAATCTGCAAAACTAGAAGATAGCTTAACGGCTAAGATACGAATTTCTAAAGAAAATGAAGAAATAGACAAAGTTAATGAAGTTGATAAAATACGTAAAGAAACTACAACTGAAATTAAGAAAATTACGGAGATCAAAAACACTAAAATTGAAGAACTAGAAAAAGAATTAGCCCTTTTAAAATTGCTATATGAAAAAAGATTACATAGGCCAAAGAAACCTTTATCGAAAACTAATTGTCACAATTGCGATAAGCTAGGACATTTAGCAAAAGATTGTAAAGATAAAAAACAAAAAAGATTATCAAAACCAAAGAATCCTTTATCAAAATATAAATGTTACAATTGTAAGAATTCAGGACATTTATATAAAGACTGTAAATTACCAAAATATAAATGTTATAATTGTAAGAAATTAGGACATTTAGCTAAAGATTGTAAATTACCTAGAAAAATAAATCTAACTGAACATAGATATGTGCAAATGAACTTTTTAAACGATGCTTTAAAAGATGAAAATATGTATTCTGAGATTCCAGATATAGAAGATAAATCCGAATTAAAATTTGTTAAAGATGATTATAAAACTGACTCAGATAATTCTGATTTAGAAAAAACTGATTCAGATAATTCTAATTTAGAAACTGATAAAACTGACTTAGATAATTCTGAACTAGAATCCGATAAAACTGAATATGAAATTAATTCAGATAATGAAACAATTATTGACGAAAATGACTAAGGAAAATATAAAAATTATAATATTAAGAATAAAATGAAGGTTCATATTCTTGCAAAAATTATCGTAAATGGATATTATAATAGATATTATACACCTATGATAGATACAGGAGCAGAAATAAATATGTGCAAATATAATTGTTTACCAGAGGATAAATGGAAAAAATTACAAACACCTCTGATAGTAACAGGATTTAATAACGAAAATAGTATGATTATTTACAAAGCAAAAAATGTTAAAATACTAGTTTGGGATAAGATTTTAATAATAAAAGAATTATATTGTTATGATTGTAATAATATAGATATACTCCTTGGAATGTCTTTTTTAAAAGAATTATACCCACATACTATAACCAGAACGTATTGGTGGTTTACTACACCAGATGGACACAAAATAGGAGCAAAAAGAGTTAAAAATAAAAACAGAAAACCCACAGACTGGATTAAAGGAAGCAAAATGATAAACCAAAAAATGAAGAACATAAAAGAAATTAACCAATCAGAAATTATTATTTTAACTTGTCAGAAACAAGAACAAATTATAATTACTGAGCAAAGTAAAAGTATTAAAATATAACGATGAGCGATATACGAAAATTGGAATTAAAGGTATTGAATTTTACATTTATAACTTCACAAAAAGATTTATTAATATGTTTATTATATTGTGAAACATTATATTGTGATAACAAGTTTATTGCCAGCAGAAAATCATGCAGACTGAAGGACAACAAGAATAAAAAACCCTGTACCAACGAACGAAATATATTGAACTGTACAATTGATGTATTTTCTACTAACAAAAATCTTATTACAGGTTATCTCCAAAGAAGAAAAAATTACAATAAGAAAACAATTATCCATAATGACAAATTTTGTCAGTAAATGGAAAAACTAGAAATAAGTAGTACAAAGCTATACAGTCAGCAGCATGACTATAAAAATGCAGAGCTATACAGTCAGCAGCATGACTATAAAAATGCGGAGCTACGTCTTTCGGCGGACGGTAAACAGCCAGAGATAAACGGTGACGATGAGAAACACCTTAAAACTCAAGAGATAAACGGTGACGATGAGAAACACCTTAAAACTCAAATTATTAACAAAAATATGTTATTGCAGGAATTGCAGGTACAAGCACAGGATATAATTTAATATAACAAAATATGTTATTACAGAAATTGCAGGTACAAGCAAAGGAAATACAGAAACAGTTAAATACTTATTTGTACCTATACTTATACAAAATACCCCAGTATTATAAACATCTACCAACGCAGCCCAGTTATACATACAAAAACCAAACGTTTTCGAACCCTATAAAAAATATATTACTCAGAAATTACAAGGTAATAACAGACTTATTATACAACCCAGAAACTAGTACAAATCTAGTAAAAATATGATACAATTATGACTATTGAGTACCATATACACGAAGGAAGATGGTGAAGAAATTACAGGACTACCAAGAGCTATAACAGAGTATTCAGTATATTCATAAAAGAATTCCAGCAATACTCTATGACAAGAGAAAATATAATGGAAATGATGGAAATACGATATGGCAGAAATCAAGTAATAATATATCAATTTCAAAATCTGAAGAACAGATATGGATGAAGTTCAATGAATAAAAGACAGAAGATACTCAGACAACTATGGTTCCAAATGCATTGAAGATAATTTAATTCCAGATGTAAGTTTGGAATAAAAATAAAGCAGAAGAAGACAAGAAGATAGAGTCAAAAAGATAAAAGTATCTTTATTGTAAAGTTTTCATTGTCGGCCATGTATTTAAAGTAGGCCACTTTAATTTGTCTTTTTATTTTGTTAAAAGTATGTCGGCCATTTGTAAAAAGTCGGCCATTATGTAAAGTAAAGTAGTTTGTCGTGTTGTGTCGGCCGTGTTATATGAGGCCAAGTGTCAATAGTTAGTGTCGGCCATTGTCAGGCCAATAGTGATTGCTTGTAGTATATATAGAGGTGTTAATCCTCAGAAATAAAACTCGTTTTATTTCTGAGGATTAACACCTCTATATATACTACAAGCAATCACTATTGGCCTGACAATGGCCGACACTAACTATTGACACTTGGCCTCATATAACACGGCCGACACAACACGACAAACTACTTTACTTTACATAATGGCCGACTTTTTACAAATGGCCGACATACTTTTAACAAAATAAAAAGACAAATTAAAGTGGCCTACTTTAAATACATGGCCGACAATGAAAATTTTACAATAAAGATACTTTTATCTTTTTGACTCTATCTCCTTGTCTTCTTCTGCTTTATTTTTATTCCAAACTTACATCTGGAATTAAATTATCTTCAATGCATTTGGAACCATAGTTGTCTGAGTATCTATGTCCAATTATCTTGTATTTGGTTGCTCTTTTTTCATTTGTTGAACTTCATCAATATCTTTTCTCCATTTGAACTTCATTAATATCTGTTCTTCAGATTTCTTTTTTGAAATTGCATATATTATCACTTGATTTCTGCCATATCGTATTTCCATCATTTTTATAATTATTTTCTTAGACTGAATACTCTGTTATAGCTCTTGTAGTCCTGTAATTTCTTCACCATCTTCCATCGTGTATATGGTACTCAATAGTTCATAATTGTAACATATTTTTTACTAGATTTGTACAAGTTTTTGGTTTGTATAATAAGTCTATTATATTCTCATAATTTCTGAGTGATTTATTTTTTATAGGGTTCGAAAACGTTTGGTTTTTGTATGTATAACTGGGCTGCGTAGGTAGGTATTTATAATACTGGGGTATTTTGTATGAGTATAGGTACAAATAAGTATTTAACTGTTTCTGTATTTCCTTTGCTTGTACCTGCAATTCTCGTAATAACATATTTTTGTTATATTAAATTATATCCTGTGCTTGTACCTGCAATTCCTGCAATAACATATTTTTGTTAATAATTTGAGTTTTAAGGTGTTTCTCATCGTCACCGTTTATCTCTTGAGTTTTAAGGTGTTTCTCATCGTCACCGTTTATCTCTGGCTATTTACCGTCCGCCTGAAGACATAGCTCCGCATATTTATAGTCATGCTGCTGACTGTATAGCTCTGCATTTTTATAGTCATGCTGCTGACTGTATAGCTTTGTACTACTTATTTCTAGCTTTTCCATTTACTGACAAAATTTGTCATTATGGATAATAGTTTTCTTATTGTAATTTTCCCTTCTTTGGAAATAACCTGTAATAAGATTTTTGTTAATAAAAATTACTTCAATTGTACAGTTCAATATATTTCGTTCGTTGGTACAGGGTTTTTTATTCTTGTTGTCCTTCAGTCTGCATGATTTTCTGCTGGCAATAAACTTGTTATCACAATATAATGTTTCACAATATAATAAACATATTAATAAATCTTTTTGTGAAGTTATAAATGTAAAATTCAATACCTTTAATTCCAATTTTCGTATATCGCTCATCGTTATATTTTAATACTTTTACTTTGCTCAGTAATTATAATTTGTTCTTGTTTCTGACAAGTTAAAATAATAATTTCTGATTGGTTAATTTCTTTTATGTTCTTCATTTTTTGGTTTATCATTTTGCTTCCTTTAATCCAGTCTGTGGGTTTTCTGTTTTTATTTTTAACTCTTTTTGCTCCTATTTTGTGTCCATCTGGTGTAGTAAACCACCAATACGTTCTGGTTATAGTATGTGGGTATAATTCTTTTAAAAAAGACATTCCAAGGAGTATATCTATATTATTACAATCATAACAATATAATTCTTTTATTATTAAAATCTTATCCCAAACTAGTATTTTAACATTTTTTGCTTTGTAAATAATCATACTATTTTCGTTATTAAATCCTGTTACTATCAGAGGTGTTTGTAATTTTTTCCATTTATCCTCTGGTAAACAATTATATTTGCACATATTTATTTCTGCTCCTGTATCTATCATAGGTGTATAATATCTATTATAATATCCATTTACGATAATTTTTGCAAGAATATGAACCTTCATTTTATTCTTAATATTATAATTTTTATATTTTCCTTAGTCATTTTCGTCAATAATTGTTTCATTATCTGAATTAATTTCATATTCAGTTTTATCGGATTCTAGTTCAGAATTATCTAAGTCAGTTTTATCAGTTTCTAAATTAGAATTATCTGAATCAGTTTTTTCTAAATCAGAATTATCTGAGTCAGTTTTATAATCATCTTTAACAAATTTTAATTCGGATTTATCTTCTATATCTGGAATCTCAGAATACATATTTTCATCTTTTAAAGCATCGTTTAAAAAGTTCATTTGCACATATCTATGTTCAGTTAGATTTATTTTTCTAGGTAATTTACAATCTTTAGCTAAATGTCCTAATTTCTTACAATTATAACATTTATATTTTGGTAATTTACAGTCTTTATATAAATGTCCTGAATTCTTACAATTGTAACATTTATATTTTGATAAAGGATTCTTTGGTTTTGATAATCTTTTTTGTTTTTTATCTTTACAATCTTTTGCTAAATGTCCTAGCTTATCGCAATTGTGACAATTAGTTTTCGATAAAGGTTTCTTTGGCCTATGTAATCTTTTTTCATATAGCAATTTTAAAAGGGCTAATTCTTTTTCTAGTTCTTCAATTTTAGTGTTTTTGATCTCCGTAATTTTCTTAATTTCAGTTGTAGTTTCTTTACGTATTTTATCAACTTCATTAACTTTGTCTATTTCTTCATTTTCTTTAGAAATTCGTATCTTAGCCGTTAAGCTATCTT
Source organism: Solanum sitiens (assembly GCA_016801875.1). Taxonomy (NCBI): domain Eukaryota; kingdom Viridiplantae; phylum Streptophyta; class Magnoliopsida; order Solanales; family Solanaceae; genus Solanum; species Solanum sitiens. The sequence continues at coordinate 46,549 of JABWTJ010000830.1, forward strand.
CTAGTTTTGCAGATTCTTTTTCTAGCATTAAATATAATTTATCTTTTATTTGTTTATACCTTCGTCCTAAATTCGAAAAGACTATTCTTATAGCTAATCCTTCGTGATTTTCATAGATTTTTTCATCAACTATAAACTCTTCTTTATTCATTATACAAGTATTATATTTTATTTTCTAAATAGTATATTTCGAATATCTGTATAAATATTACTTACTTTTGCAAATAAGTTATTAATTAACAGTTTTTCTTCCCATAACTTCAAATATCTAAACATAATCATTTTAGTTTTTAATTCATTGAATTATAATTTATGTTGTTAATATCTATCAGCTCAGACCAACCAAATATGGGCGGAAGGCTCTACTAGTAATATAGAGAGAGAAATGAGAGAGGAGATTGGTTGAAGCTTCATCAATATCTTTTCTCCATTTGAACTTCATTAATATCTGTTCTTCAGATTTCTTTTTTGAAATTGCATATATTATCACTTGATTTCTGCCATATCGTATTTCCATCATTTTTATAATTATTTTCTTAGACTGAATACTCTGTTATAGCTCTTGTAGTCCTGTAATTTCTTCACCATCTTCCATCGTGTATATGGTACTCAATAGTTCATAATTGTAACATATTTTTTACTAGATTTGTACAAGTTTTTGGTTTGTATAATAAGTCTATTATATTCTCATAATTTCTGAGTGATTTATTTTTTATAGGGTTCGAAAACGTTTGGTTTTTGTATGTATAACTGGGCTGCGTAGGTAGGTATTTATAATACTGGGGTATTTTGTATGAGTATAGGTACAAATAAGTATTTAACTGTTTCTGTATTTCCTTTGCTTGTACCTGCAATTCTCGTAATAACATATTTTTGTTATATTAAATTATATCCTGTGCTTGTACCTGCAATTCCTGCAATAACATATTTTTGTTAATAATTTGAGTTTTAAGGTGTTTCTCATCGTCACCGTTTATCTCTTGAGTTTTAAGGTGTTTCTCATCGTCACCGTTTATCTCTGGCTATTTACCGTCCGCCTGAAGACATAGCTCCGCATATTTATAGTCATGCTGCTGACTGTATAGCTCTGCATTTTTATAGTCATGCTGCTGACTGTATAGCTTTGTACTACTTATTTCTAGCTTTTCCATTTACTGACAAAATTTGTCATTATGGATAATAGTTTTCTTATTGTAATTTTCCCTTCTTTGGAAATAACCTGTAATAAGATTTTTGTTAATAAAAATTACTTCAATTGTACAGTTCAATATATTTCGTTCGTTGGTACAGGGTTTTTTATTCTTGTTGTCCTTCAGTCTGCATGATTTTCTGCTGGCAATAAACTTGTTATCACAATATAATGTTTCACAATATAATAAACATATTAATAAATCTTTTTGTGAAGTTATAAATGTAAAATTCAATACCTTTAATTCCAATTTTCGTATATCGCTCATCGTTATATTTTAATACTTTTACTTTGCTCAGTAATTATAATTTGTTCTTGTTTCTGACAAGTTAAAATAATAATTTCTGATTGGTTAATTTCTTTTATGTTCTTCATTTTTTGGTTTATCATTTTGCTTCCTTTAATCCAGTCTGTGGGTTTTCTGTTTTTATTTTTAACTCTTTTTGCTCCTATTTTGTGTCCATCTGGTGTAGTAAACCACCAATACGTTCTGGTTATAGTATGTGGGTATAATTCTTTTAAAAAAGACATTCCAAGGAGTATATCTATATTATTACAATCATAACAATATAATTCTTTTATTATTAAAATCTTATCCCAAACTAGTATTTTAACATTTTTTGCTTTGTAAATAATCATACTATTTTCGTTATTAAATCCTGTTACTATCAGAGGTGTTTGTAATTTTTTCCATTTATCCTCTGGTAAACAATTATATTTGCACATATTTATTTCTGCTCCTGTATCTATCATAGGTGTATAATATCTATTATAATATCCATTTACGATAATTTTTGCAAGAATATGAACCTTCATTTTCTCTCTCTACTAGTAATATAGAGAGAGAAATGAGAGAGGAGATTGGTTGAAGCTTTTTTCATTTGTTGAACTTCATCAATATCTTTTCTCCATTTGAACTTCATTAATATCTGTTCTTCAGATTTCTTTTTTGAAATTGCATATATTATCACTTGATTTCTGCCATATCGTATTTCCATCATTTTTATAATTATTTTCTTAGACTGAATACTCTGTTATAGCTCTTGTAGTCCTGTAATTTCTTCACCATCTTCCATCGTGTATATGGTACTCAATAGTTCATAATTGTAACATATTTTTTACTAGATTTGTACAAGTTTTTGGTTTGTATAATAAGTCTATTATATTCTCATAATTTCTGAGTGATTTATTTTTTATAGGGTTCGAAAACGTTTGGTTTTTGTATGTATAACTGGGCTGCGTAGGTAGGTATTTATAATACTGGGGTATTTTGTATGAGTATAGGTACAAATAAGTATTTAACTGTTTCTGTATTTCCTTTGCTTGTACCTGCAATTCTCGTAATAACATATTTTTGTTATATTAAATTATATCCTGTGCTTGTACCTGCAATTCCTGCAATAACATATTTTTGTTAATAATTTGAGTTTTAAGGTGTTTCTCATCGTCACCGTTTATCTCTTGAGTTTTAAGGTGTTTCTCATCGTCACCGTTTATCTCTGGCTATTTACCGTCCGCCTGAAGACATAGCTCCGCATATTTATAGTCATGCTGCTGACTGTATAGCTCTGCATTTTTATAGTCATGCTGCTGACTGTATAGCTTTGTACTACTTATTTCTAGCTTTTCCATTTACTGACAAAATTTGTCATTATGGATAATAGTTTTCTTATTGTAATTTTCCCTTCTTTGGAAATAACCTGTAATAAGATTTTTGTTAATAAAAATTACTTCAATTGTACAGTTCAATATATTTCGTTCGTTGGTACAGGGTTTTTTATTCTTGTTGTCCTTCAGTCTGCATGATTTTCTGCTGGCAATAAACTTGTTATCACAATATAATGTTTCACAATATAATAAACATATTAATAAATCTTTTTGTGAAGTTATAAATGTAAAATTCAATACCTTTAATTCCAATTTTCGTATATCGCTCATCGTTATATTTTAATACTTTTACTTTGCTCAGTAATTATAATTTGTTCTTGTTTCTGACAAGTTAAAATAATAATTTCTGATTGGTTAATTTCTTTTATGTTCTTCATTTTTTGGTTTATCATTTTGCTTCCTTTAATCCAGTCTGTGGGTTTTCTGTTTTTATTTTTAACTCTTTTTGCTCCTATTTTGTGTCCATCTGGTGTAGTAAACCACCAATACGTTCTGGTTATAGTATGTGGGTATAATTCTTTTAAAAAAGACATTCCAAGGAGTATATCTATATTATTACAATCATAACAATATAATTCTTTTATTATTAAAATCTTATCCCAAACTAGTATTTTAACATTTTTTGCTTTGTAAATAATCATACTATTTTCGTTATTAAATCCTGTTACTATCAGAGGTGTTTGTAATTTTTTCCATTTATCCTCTGGTAAACAATTATATTTGCACATATTTATTTCTGCTCCTGTATCTATCATAGGTGTATAATATCTATTATAATATCCATTTACGATAATTTTTGCAAGAATATGAACCTTCATTTTATTCTTAATATTATAATTTTTATATTTTCCTTAGTCATTTTCGTCAATAATTGTTTCATTATCTGAATTAATTTCATATTCAGTTTTATCGGATTCTAGTTCAGAATTATCTAAGTCAGTTTTATCAGTTTCTAAATTAGAATTATCTGAATCAGTTTTTTCTAATTTAGAAACTGATAAAACTGACTTAGATAATTCTGAACTAGAATCCGATAAAACTGAATATGAAATTAATTCAGATAATGAAACAATTATTGACGAAAATGACTAAGGAAAATATAAAAATTATAACATTATTAATTCATAATGAATGCATATAAACTGCGAAAAGATTAGATGGAATAACATTATTAGTGAAAATAAATTGAATTAAAAAATGCCTATATACTTGTTAGATAAATTCTGATAACTATATGATGCATGCTATTGTTTTACATAGTGAGAAATATTAATGTTGATGCTAAAAGACGATGAATAATAACAGTATAATGTTCATTTCATCTAAGACTATGCCCTCTTGATGTGGAAACCAACAGGCGAGGAAGCCATCAGGAAGTACACGAGTGGTGAGGTGCTGTTAGGGTACTTAATTAAAGAAGAAGGCTATAGTAGTTAATAGATGAAATGAACATTATACTGTTATTATTCATAATGAATGCATATAAACTGCGAAAAGATTAGATGGAATAACATTATTAGTGAAAATAAATTGAATTAAAAAATGCCTATATACTTGTTAGATAAATTCTGATAACTATATGATGCATGCTATTGTTTTACATAGTGAGAAATATTAATGTTGATGCTAAAAGACGATGAATAATTATGGATGAAATAATAGGTTGGTCTGAGCTGATAGATATTAACAACATAAATTATAATTCAATGAATTAAAAACTAAAATGATTATGTTTAGATATTTGAAGTTATGGGAAGAAAAACTGTTAATTAATAACTTATTTGCAAAAGTAAGTAATATTTATACAGATATTCGAAATATACTATTTAGAAAATAAAATATAATACTTGTATAATGAATAAAGAAGAGTTTATAGTTGATGAAAAAATCTATGAAAATCACGAAGGATTAGCTATAAGAATAGTCTTTTCGAATTTAGGACGAAGGTATAAACAAATAAAAGATAAATTATATTTAATGCTAGAAAAAGAATCTGCAAAACTAGAAGATAGCTTAACGGCTAAGATACGAATTTCTAAAGAAAATGAAGAAATAGACAAAGTTAATGAAGTTGATAAAATACGTAAAGAAACTACAACTGAAATTAAGAAAATTACGGAGATCAAAAACACTAAAATTGAAGAACTAGAAAAAGAATTAGCCCTTTTAAAATTGCTATATGAAAAAAGATTACATAGGCCAAAGAAACCTTTATCGAAAACTAATTGTCACAATTGCGATAAGCTAGGACATTTAGCAAAAGATTGTAAAGATAAAAAACAAAAAAGATTATCAAAACCAAAGAATCCTTTATCAAAATATAAATGTTACAATTGTAAGAATTCAGGACATTTATATAAAGACTGTAAATTACCAAAATATAAATGTTATAATTGTAAGAAATTAGGACATTTAGCTAAAGATTGTAAATTACCTAGAAAAATAAATCTAACTGAACATAGATATGTGCAAATGAACTTTTTAAACGATGCTTTAAAAGATGAAAATATGTATTCTGAGATTCCAGATATAGAAGATAAATCCGAATTAAAATTTGTTAAAGATGATTATAAAACTGACTCAGATAATTCTGATTTAGAAAAAACTGATTCAGATAATTCTAATTTAGAAACTGATAAAACTGACTTAGATAATTCTGAACTAGAATCCGATAAAACTGAATATGAAATTAATTCAGATAATGAAACAATTATTGACGAAAATGACTAAGGAAAATATAAAAATTATAATATTAAGAATAAAATGAAGGTTCATATTCTTGCAAAAATTATCGTAAATGGATATTATAATAGATATTATACACCTATGATAGATACAGGAGCAGAAATAAATATGTGCAAATATAATTGTTTACCAGAGGATAAATGGAAAAAATTACAAACACCTCTGATAGTAACAGGATTTAATAACGAAAATAGTATGATTATTTACAAAGCAAAAAATGTTAAAATACTAGTTTGGGATAAGATTTTAATAATAAAAGAATTATATTGTTATGATTGTAATAATATAGATATACTCCTTGGAATGTCTTTTTTAAAAGAATTATACCCACATACTATAACCAGAACGTATTGGTGGTTTACTACACCAGATGGACACAAAATAGGAGCAAAAAGAGTTAAAAATAAAAACAGAAAACCCACAGACTGGATTAAAGGAAGCAAAATGATAAACCAAAAAATGAAGAACATAAAAGAAATTAACCAATCAGAAATTATTATTTTAACTTGTCAGAAACAAGAACAAATTATAATTACTGAGCAAAGTAAAAGTATTAAAATATAACGATGAGCGATATACGAAAATTGGAATTAAAGGTATTGAATTTTACATTTATAACTTCACAAAAAGATTTATTAATATGTTTATTATATTGTGAAACATTATATTGTGATAACAAGTTTATTGCCAGCAGAAAATCATGCAGACTGAAGGACAACAAGAATAAAAAACCCTGTACCAACGAACGAAATATATTGAACTGTACAATTGAAGTAATTTTTATTAACAAAAATCTTATTACAGGTTATTTCCAAAGAAGGGAAAATTACAATAAGAAAACTATTATCCATAATGACAAATTTTGTCAGTAAATGGAAAAGCTAGAAATAAGTAGTACAAAGCTATACAGTCAGCAGCATGACTATAAAAATGCAGAGCTATACAGTCAGCAGCATGACTATAAATATGCGGAGCTATGTCTTCAGGCGGACGGTAAATAGCCAGAGATAAACGGTGACGATGAGAAACACCTTAAAACTCAAGAGATAAACGGTGACGATGAGAAACACCTTAAAACTCAAATTATTAACAAAAATATGTTATTGCAGGAATTGCAGGTACAAGCACAGGATATAATTTAATATAACAAAAATATGTTATTACGAGAATTGCAGGTACAAGCAAAGGAAATACAGAAACAGTTAAATACTTATTTGTACCTATACTCATACAAAATACCCCAGTATTATAAATACCTACCTACGCAGCCCAGTTATACATACAAAAACCAAACGTTTTCGAACCCTATAAAAAATAAATCACTCAGAAATTATGAGAATATAATAGACTTATTATACAAACCAAAAACTTGTACAAATCTAGTAAAAAATATGTTACAATTATGAACTATTGAGTACCATATACACGATGGAAGATGGTGAAGAAATTACAGGACTACAAGAGCTATAACAGAGTATTCAGTCTAAGAAAATAATTATAAAAATGATGGAAATACGATATGGCAGAAATCAAGTGATAATATATGCAATTTCAAAAAAGAAATCTGAAGAACAGATATTAATGAAGTTCAAATGGAGAAAAGATATTGATGAAGTTCAACAAATGAAAAAAGAGCAACCAAATACAAGATAATTGGACATAGATACTCAGACAACTATGGTTCCAAATGCATTGAAGATAATTTAATTCCAGATGTAAGTTTGGAATAAAAATAAAGCAGAAGAAGACAAGGAGATAGAGTCAAAAAGATAAAAGTATCTTTATTGTAAAGTTTTCATTGTCGGCCATGTATTTAAAGTAGGCCACTTTAATTTGTCTTTTTATTTTGTTAAAAGTATGTCGGCCATTTGTAAAAAGTCGGCCATTATGTAAAGTAAAGTAGTTTGTCGTGTTGTGTCGGCCGTGTTATATGAGGCCAAGTGTCAATAGTTAGTGTCGGCCATTGTCAGGCCAATAGTGATTGCTTGTAGTATATATAGAGGTGTTAATCCTCAGAAATAAAACAAGCTTCAACCAATCTCCTCTCTCATTTCTCTCTCTATATTACTAGTAGAGCCTTCCGCCCATATTTGTTTTTTATCTTTACAATCTTTTGCTAAATGTCCTAGCTTATCGCAATTGTGACAATTAGTTTTCGATAAAGGTTTCTTTGGCCTATGTAATCTTTTTTCATATAGCAATTTTAAAAGGGCTAATTCTTTTTCTAGTTCTTCAATTTTAGTGTTTTTGATCTCCGTAATTTTCTTAATTTCAGTTGTAGTTTCTTTACGTATTTTATCAACTTCATTAACTTTGTCTATTTCTTCATTTTCTTTAGAAATTCGTATCTTAGCCGTTAAGCTATCTTCTAGTTTTGCAGATTCTTTTTCTAGCATTAAATATAATTTATCTTTTATTTGTTTATACCTTCTACCTGTACTTTTTTTTTCTTTTTTTTTTTTTTTTTTTTTTTTTTTTTTTGGTTGATCATTTTGCTTCCTTTAATCCAGTCTGTGGGTTTTCTGTTTTTATTTTTAACTCTTTTTGCTCCTATTTTGTGTCCATCTGGTGTAGTAAACCACCAATACGTTCTGGTTATAGTATGTGGGTATAATTCTTTTAAAAAAGACATTCCAAGGAGTATATCTATATTATTACAATCATAACAATATAATTCTTTTATTATTAAAATCTTATCCCAAACTAGTATTTTAACATTTTTTGCTTTGTAAATAATCATACTATTTTCGTTATTAAATCCTGTTACTATCAGAGGTGTTTGTAATTTTTTCCATTTATCCTCTGGTAAACAATTATATTTGCACATATTTATTTCTGCTCCTGTATCTATCATAGGTGTATAATATCTATTATAATATCCATTTACGATAATTTTTGCAAGAATATGAACCTTCATTTTATTCTTAATATTATAATTTTTATATTTTCCTTAGTCATTTTCGTCAATAATTGTTTCATTATCTGAATTTTTTTTTTTTTTTTTTTTTTTTTTTTTTTTTTTTTTTTTTTTTTTTTTTTTTTTTTTTTTTTTTTTTTTTTTTTTTTTTTTTTTTGATATAGTTGATGAACTCTCATCTATGACCTATGAGCTAAGCTTATGAGGAGTCAATCACATAAAGCTTATGTTTTATAAAGTAATGTAATAAAGGGTTTTAATAAAGGGAACTTAGCTTAGCACCGAGTGAACTTAGATGAGGGGTGCCCCTTACCAATGTGGGAAGGCTTGTTCACGATGGTCTTCACGCGGTGGATAACTACAATGTCTCAATAGGCATAAAGAGGGTTTGCATAAGTGGATAACTACAATTCCCCATTTGGCATAAAGAGGGTTTCCACATATACCTTAAAGTTCCATAAATTATGCTTGACACATAGGATCTAGTAAATGATATCACTTAGTATGATAGCATGTGTTAATGTTCTACCTTTGCTAGGTAGAACACCTTCCATTGGTGTAAGGTTCTACAACACCAAATTCCATGTTTAGCACCCATGGTCTTAGTGCCGGTTAAGGCTATAGGTTCCCTACAGTAAAATGGACAATGGAAGCAAAGTAAGGACCCTAACTAGGATAACCTAAGGGATGTTGCTTAGTGTAGGTGGGGGTATGGGACTTCACCTATGCATTGCACAAGTAGATCTTGAAGGGAGTTCTAGGAAAGTGTTCTAATGCATATTTATATGTTTATGTTCCTTATGCATGGCATTGTAGTATTGTCTACTTGTTGTGATGATATGTATGGTATGAGTCCAAATGGGTCTATATGATGTGGTATCTTCTTATGTGCATAATGTTGGTCTTGGTGACTATAAGATGTATGTATTACTTGGTATGAATAAAGTGTTGATACTTTCCATGTTGATGTATGAAATGAATTGTAAAGGCTTGTGGTCTCATGATAGGTTTACTAAGTATGTGTGAGGTTATGGTCTTCACATGTGCATTGCACCAGTAGACTTAGATTGGGATTGTGAGTAAGGTCTTATAATGTTCTATGTGAAGTAAAGCTAGTATATATGCATAATGACTATAGCTTAATGTAATGATATTGTATGTCTTGACTAAATGTGTCTTATGGTATGTTACACTTCTATGAATATATGTATTGAATTAGTAAGTTTAATGTATGAGTACCTTGTGGCCTTAAGGTGATGCGTTGCACAAAGTATCACTAAAGGGTTACTTGGGAATTTAAGAAGTAAAGGAGGTTGTAATACTCCGAAAGTCTGAAGCCTAATCTAGAGCCTAACATTAGAGCCTAAGAGTTGTAACATTATTTTTAAGATTATAATCTATATAAGTCATATAGGAAGTTATAGAATCAAAATGTCAAGGAACGTCCATGACGGCCGGAAACTAGTTCAAGAGGTGCTAGTGTGCCTTAGCTTATTTGACTAAGTTTTAGGTGTCGTAAAATGATAAAATTTGGTGGTAATGTGTATAACACGTATTAGAGTTAGTTTATATTGGAAATGTACGGGTACGATTCCCCAAGGACCAACCAAGGGCCCTTGAGGAGGACCCTTACAATTAGGGAAAAAGCTGCCAAAAGGCAGTGTCCATCGATGAGTTGCAGGTGACGAGCCATTGGAGATTCGACAGAGCATCGAGGCCTCCGTCGATGCCTCCATCGATGAGGACTTAGACAATTTCGTAAGGGGTCATTTTGGCAAATCTCTGAGCAAAAGTACGGACGTGCAGCATGCAGGCCACAATGCTCGTCGACTGACCTACGGCCCGTCTATCGGGTCTCGTAGGTCAGGCCCCTGTGTTGCTGCCTTGCTTTATTTAATTAATTTAATTTGTTAGTTTAGTTAGGAGGTTAATTAGGAATTAGGCTGTAAGACCTCAAAAATGACATATGTTAAGTAGAGCCTAACATGTTGGTATTGGTGTTCTAAGGTCCTAAATATGTTTTACATATAGTATAGAGGCAGTAGCTAAAATATTAGGTGTGTTGGGAGTCAAACGTCAAGGGACGACTAAGACGTTTGACGACTAAGTCACCTAAATGTCTCTTATGTGGTTTTATGTGTTTAAGTATGTTTCATGGTGTTTTAAGGTTCTTAATAGAGTTAATATAGCATGTATTGTCAGTGGTTAAATTTTCGTGAAGTTTGGAGGTCAAACGACCAAGAACGTCCAAGGCATTCGAAAGATATGCCTTGAGTCGACCTTGTACGTCTAGGCGAGTTTCGTTGAGTTTTATGTGTTCGTTTTAGATGAAATTCATGTGAGAAGTGTTAAACTTATAGATGATAATTTTTGGGTTGGAAACGTCCGGGAAATTATCCCCAAGGACCATCCAAGGGTCCTTGAGGAAGGACCCTAAACTGATGTGCAGGCAATCCCAGGCAGCCTTGGCGACGGAGCTGTCAACGGCCAGTAGTGGCTGTGACGCCCCGTCACAAGGGTTCCGTCATGGGGTCCTTGTCCAAGGGTGTAGTTGGGAACTTTGGCAAGCCATTGTTGCTTGCAACGGAGGGCCATGACGCCCCGTGTCAGCCGTGATGCCCCGTCATGGGCAGGTCGTCAAGGGTTGTTTCACCGCGAGCAGATTTTCTGCCAAGTCAGGGGTGAATTGGTAAATTCACCCCACTTCCAAATAAGAGTTTAGGAGGTTTATTAAGGGTCTTATGGGTATTTTAATCAACTATATAAGTAGTTAACACCCTAAAGACTTCATTCTTGCAAATTGAAAACCCAAAACTCTTAGAATATTCCCAAAACCTCCATTGAAGACTCCATTGAAGAGGCAGCTTGGTGAGGGGTTCTTGAGTGGAAATTCTTCATCAAAGTGAAGTATTATCATCCTTGAGGTATATATTTTGATCCTTGAAACTTATTTCATCAAGGAGCCCAATCTTCAAAGTGTTTTACAAAGTTTTCTAAAGTGAATTGTCCAATTTCGGGATTCTACCATGGGTTCTTGCATAAATGATTTCTAAACATTGAATTATGATCTAATTGATATTGTATTGATTATTTTAACATAAATTACCTATTAACCCATGTAAATTGATGAACCCTAGTTTTGACTACTTATTGGGTTACTTGATATTAAGTTAATGTTGATCAATTGTTGTGTAGTTTCTTATGGGCATTCTATTGATGTAAGCATTGTATTCAATTGATATATAATTGATCTTAGATTGATAAACCTATATTGAATTGATGTAGATTCATTGAGTTTTATGGTTATTGCTTTGAATTGTTGTTCATGGTCATGGGTAAGGGCCTTGTGATGTTGAATTGGTTGATTTGGCATTGAATTGAAGTGTGGATATGGGGATGAAAGGTATGCTACCCCGTTTTCCTTAATTTGGTATTAATTATACTTTAATTCTATTGTGTTTGGTATGGTCCACTTATGGTGGCGGTGTTATGTGTTTTACTTGCAATTGACGTGGCCTTGTCGGCGTTACTTTATGCAATATTATGAGCATGGCCTTATTGGCAATTACTTGAAGTTATGTGGCTATTTGTATAGTTGATGATGCGAAGTATGGCATTACCTATCTACAGGTGAGGTTATATAGTCATGTATGTATTCTTCTAGTTATGTTGCCTTAAGTGATCATGTTAGACTTTGACTTGATACTATGAATGTAGTGTTAGGTTAAGTCGTGGTTATTCATACTTGACTTTATGAGTCTATGTTGATTATATTAATGATGTCATGATATATAGGATGACTTGAAGATGTTAGGTTGTTTTAGAGGTGTTTCTAGAATGGCTTGTATTATGTGTTAAAAGTGAAGTATGTGATGTCTTGTCTTGGTTGACTTGTATATCTTGCTTGATGTATATATGATTATGGATATGTGATGTCTTGATTTAGGGTGTTATAACTCTTAGTCTTGAATGTATGAATGACATGTGACTTTAAATGATGTTATGAGAGTCTCGTATGTGCAAACCTTGACTTAAAGGGAAGGTTAAGATTGATTGAAGTGTAAGCCGTAATGGTATCCTTCAAAGTAAAGGAATGATGGACTTAAGGTTAGTTGGCTGGAACGGCATCATACTAACACTTAGGAAAGTCATCATGAGCTTCTTATCGCCATTGTGAGGTAGCCCTAGTGGACCTTCCTTGGTAGGGTAAATGTAATTGGGTTATGAACTAGATATGGAACCCTTTTATGTAAACCTAATGTATGAAATATTCTATGAGAAAGAAGGCTAGCACCGAGTGAGTATGTCAAGGGAAGTAGTTCTAGTTAAGTATGAGACTAGAATACAAAGAAGCCCTTCATATTCCTTAACCATGTGCCTACATGGGATGTGTCCAAGTTCTACCATTGGCAAGTAGAACAACCTCATCTGAGTAGGATAGAACTTCGGATTCCATGTCTTGCTATCATGGTCTTGTCGGTTATTGCCTATTCTCATCATGTGGAATACCTATTAGCATTAGATAAGTTTATGAGGTTTAGGTGGTGGTATGGGACGCTATCTAGACATTGAACAATAGACTTTGAAGGTGTTATGTGGAGTTCCTAGGTCTTGTCCAAGACCGTTATGTGAGTGTCTTATGTGATGCTTTATGTGAGTGTCTTATGTGATGTATGAGTCTTAATAAACTAATGAACTAATGACCTATGTTAGTAACCATGTAAATGAAGGAGTACCTAATCTAAAGTGACTTAAGCATTCCTTAGCTAAAGTGTGAGGAGGGCATGAAAGGATGGTCTCTTCATATCTTATCTTTGGAAGTCTTGAGGATGACTCTTATTAGGGAAGTTGGTTAATATTGTTGACATGATCTAAACCTTAGGAAGTCTTAAGGACTATTTAGGTAATCTTGAAGAGGTTACTGCACTATGGACATTATCTTCTCGACTTACTTAAGTAGGTCTTTTGATAGTCTTTGGAAGGAGAATGTCTTCTAATCCAAGTGTTGGTGTGTTTAGTGAGAATGATTCTATTTTAGGTAGTCTATAGGATCTCTTGTGTGTGTGTGATAGAGATTGTATGGGCGGTCTCTCCACACTCACTCAAGTGAACCTTGGAATTGACCTTTGGTAGATGAATAGTACATAGATGTTTATGATTATTTTCGAAGTTACGTATGTGACTCATTTTAGGTAATTTTAATGGTCGTTTAGGCACATCTATAGAAGGTGTATGGGCGGTCTCTCTTTGTGTGACTTAAGTGAATCTTAGGATGACTTTAAGTGAGGGAATTACATGCTCGGAAGACTTAAAGTGAGGGATGAAGTGCTTTACTATAACATTGAATTAATTCACTGTACAATGAATATAGCTCACTGTAAAGTGAGTTCTTTAAATGTTATCTTTGGGTAATTGTTATCTTATGCGTTTCTTAATTGATAAATGAGGTTCTTATGTTTATACTATGATTTCCAAATGAAAAGATGCATATTTCCAATAAAGTCCGTTTTCATGATTTTATGCATATAGCCATACTTAGTACATGTGGTTGTACTAATTCCATGCTTTATTTTCTATCTATAGTTCTTCGTAGGTGAAGAGCTTGTGAAGTGAAGACTTGGACTTAGAAGATCGTTCAAGAAGAAGTTGAAGTATGTCCTCAATTGACTCGAGGGCATTTGTCCTTTATTGTTTTCTTTGAAGTATTATAATAGACTATGTCTTTCTATTTTCGTATTGAAGTATGGGCCGTGTCCCAAAGTACTCTTGTGTCTTAAGATGATGAGATTGAGACTTATCATTTCTATTACTTTTATATGAAAGAGATTTTTAAAGACTATATTATGTTTTGTGAAAAGTTTTAATTCCGCACTATTTTTCACTATGTATATGCAATGAATGATATGAATGAGGCTTGTCTTAGAACTCTGAGAGTTCGATGACGCCGATCGCAATCCGAGATTTCACCCTATCTTCTAGGGTATGGTTTCGGATTGTGACAAAGTTGGTATCAAAGCATAGGTTGGTGAAAGTAGTATTAGGTATCAAAAAGTCTCATCAAGTCTCGTCTAGTAGAGTCTGGACCATCGATGTGAGTCGCGATACATCTATGGGCGAGAGGCTATAGGACAATAGTGTTCCCCTTTATTTCTACTCCTATGTTCGTGCGATAGAGTTTTGTTATGAGTATCCTTCTAAATATGTTTCTTTGTTTTCTAGGAGATGAATACTAGAAGGATGGCCGTGTAACAACCCTAAAAAAATGAATAAGCTAAATGTTTAAGGTGTCAAGAATGCTTGCGATTAGACCAAGGTTCACACGGATTGATACGCATAGAACCAGACCTCAGAACCCTTACTACGACCAAGCCAACTAACTTGGGGAGTTAGTTGAACTTGGAAAGGTTGGAACCAACCAAGTAAGGCTCTCGAAAATGAATATTTAATCGAATGAGTCTTTACCGGACTTAAAAAGAAGAAATTTTAAGTTTTGAGGGTCTAAGGGTAAAATGGTCTTTTACCAGGCTAGGGGTAGTATCGTAATTATGCTAAATATATAATTAATTAATTATTTAATAAAGTGGAGGGGCAATTTGGGGAGAGAGAGCCGAAATTGGTCTCTTGAATGAAGTCTTACTCCACCCGGGTTCGAACCTAGGTGGGAGCAAGGATCTAATATGATTTTTTTTATTATTGGTGAATTAATTTAATAAATTTATAATTAATGGCTGATGTAAAAAGGAAAATCAGATTTTATTATTATTTATTATTTATTTACTTATTAATTAATGTTTTTTTAAAATTAACTAAGTCTTGCCAACTATCCTAGTTTTAAGATGCACTATCTCACACTATCTCTCTCCCTCAAGCCTAAATCTCTCTCTCTCTCATCCAAATTATTTTTCTTGGCTGCAAAAACAGAAGATAAAAACATTAGAAAGCAATCAAAAGTTCTCTAAACTCAAAGAACTTACAAAAAAAAATATACAAGCAAGCAAGCTAACTTAAGAAACGAAAACTTTGCATCATCTTCTCGACGGGTTTGTGTTGAAGGTTTAGGGGAGGAGTTTGGCAGCACTTGGAAGGTGTGGAAAGCTACAACAATGTATGGGTTTTCTCTCTTGGAATCCTTTCTCCAAGAGGAATTTCTTTCTACAAAAGTCGACATATGAAACTAGGGCTGTCCCCTTGAATGTTGAACTCCTTGTCCCTAGTCTCCTTCCGATTTCAATCTAAATTAGTTTAGAACTCATGTTGTTGGTATGGTTGCTGGTAGCTAAGTGTGAAATATGATGTTCCTTGTGATTTTATGTTTTTAAATAGCAAGCATGTTCAATTATGTCAACCAAAAATGATGTGGTGCAATGTGTAAAATGTTTGTTGTTGTTCTCCGTTTTGAAGTCTTAAAATGGCTTGTTTGATGATTGGAATTATTGTGCATAAGGTGTGTAAATTGTGATGTTAAATGAAGTGTGACGTGGCTGATCATAAGTGAAAAAATCTAAGCTAAAACAACAATGAATCTACACCTAAGAATGTGTTAAAGGAATGGTGAAAGTACCTCAAAACGAACGTATGAATGTTGTTAAATACAGGCTAGAAAATTTAATAAAATTTCCAGCACTTGGTGATGGAATTTTCGGCCAGAATACTTAAGGTTGAGAGGTTTAAAAATATATTTAAAATATGTGAGGTCAGTGGGGATTGAACCCAAAACCTCACTATATGAAAGCTGGAAAACAAAAATGAGAGGTGTGGTATTCGAACCCACAACCTCTCGGCCAAACAAGAGAGTAAGAGGGGAATTTTAAATTAATAAAAATAATGGGAGGAGTGGAATTCGAACCCACCACCTCTTGGCTGAAGGAGGAGACAAAGAGAGAAATTAAAAAGAAAATAAAGTGAGGCTGTGGAGGCTCGGTCCCACAACCTCACTGCCAACACTTAAGTAGTTAACTTTTGAATGAAAATGAAAATAAGAAGACTGTGGGGGTTCGAACCCACAACCTCTAAGTCCCAAGCGAAATAAAGAAAAAATAAATAAAGAGAGGCTATGGGGGTTTGATCCCACAACCTCCTGGTTAAGCCGAAATGGACAAGGAAAATAAATGGAAAAATAAGAGGGGGCTGTGGGGGTTCGAACCCACAACCCCTCGGCCAAAGAAGAGAAGTTCTAGAGAAAAGGAACTAAAAAGAAATGTTGATGTTGGGGTTCGACCTAGGGTCCCAATATCATGAAGACTAAAAATAAAGTCAAGGAAAAATGCAAGTATTGTCCAAGGGATTCGAACTTGGGTTCCCTTGCCCAAATGTCCGTATTGATACATAAGTCATACGTGAATTAAATGTTCAAGAATAATGCCACCTACTTAGATCGAAATTGAGATCTTGGCATATATACAAGATACATAAGTCTTGTACTACATAATCTTAGGAAGATATGAGTCACTTTACGAACTATGAATGAAGCCTCATGGCTTGTATGTATAGACCCATAAGTCTAGCATACGCTTAAAAATAAGTGAACCTAAGATGTATGTAAAGAAACAAAGAAACCCTAGAAGGGTTAAGTAAGAGTGTGAAATACGCAAATGGCCAAGTACATGGCATATGATGAAATGAACTTTCACGTAAAATGGGGTGAGTAATTATGAAGAGCAATTGTGCTAACGTTAATGAAAGTGGTGACAACATGATATGAGGCTAATGTAAAAGATGAGAACAATCTCAAATGAGCCTAAGTAATTGTTACCAAAACGTACTCACATATGAGAGTGTAAAGTTAATGAAGAGACCAGTCTCTATGAACACTCTAATAAAAGTATTGAGATTAACACACTTAATACTAATGATGAGATGAGAAATCATCTATTGAGCTATGATGTCCTCATACTAGAAGCCAGCTTCCATGAAGTATGAGTTGAATGTAATGGAACTTTATACTGAGCACCGATAGACTAGATATGAGCGGTGATGCCTTCTTTCGGGAAGGGCGGAGGTTCACGTAACTCTCATGAGATGAGACTGTCCGGCTTGCCGGTATGGGTCTCCTTATATCTCCTAGTCTTCGAACCTATACTGCCAATATAGGGATCTGGCGGGGTTAAATTCCCATGTACGCTAGCATGTTTTTGGGTCACTTTGGCCGGTGATTCCACCTCTTTTCGGTGTGGGGGAGACACTGAATTTCATGATGCTCACATGATCTATGTCGGTTAAAGTTAAAGTTCCCAATGAATGAATGAGGCCAGCCTCAAATGAAGCACATAATGAAATGAATGATACCAAAGGTGTTAAAATAGGATAATCAAAAGGTGAGTTAGATTCAAGTAATGACATTAGGTCATTCTTGGTCATTGCACAACGAACCTAATGAAAGTCTTAAACTACATCCTAGGTATAGCTGGTGTTTACACTGGCCTATGAACGAAATGAAATGGAGTACGTATGAATGAACGAAGCATACTCTGTGTTTGCTAATGAAGACTCTCTAGTTGAGGTCCCATCTGTTGAGCCCTCATTTCTGGGATGTCTTAATGTTAAGTCCATGATTCCGAGGTCTCATGGCATATGAATGAATAATATTAAAGGAGTTATGTGCTACATACAAAGTGTGTTGTAAGCTATATGATATGTGCTACGTGTAAATGTTATGTGTTGTTTGCAAATGTGAAAAGTATGATGATGTATGTTATTCTCATGGCATAAGCTTCCTATTCCAAATCTGAAAAGCTCAATGACTTTCCTAATCCAAATTTGGAAAGCTCATTGACTTTCCTAATCCAAATTTGGGAACCTCCTAATCTCAATTTGGCAAGTCCACTGACTTGACTTCCAAAAATTATGTCGTTAGGAAAGAGCTATTCTTTCTCATGCATGTCCTTGGTGTGTGCTTGCATATACCCATACTTAGTACAAGTGTGTACTAACCCTATACATCTATACTATTTTAGGTGCAGGCACAGGTAGGCGATAGAGCTACAGGATCATTATTGCAGCTATCCGGACGTCAGCATTCATCCGGAGTTTGGTAGGTCCTCATGCTTTCGAGGATGCTACTATTTTACATTCCAGCTTAGTTTTAGAGTTGAGCTAGTGGAGCATGTTCCACTAGCGTTTCTTTCCTGTTTTGATTCAGACTTTGTATTGGACCATTTTGGCAATTATACAATTAAGATTTATTGAACTATTCCTTTTATTTGATGGTGAACAAATTACGAATGTATTAGAAATGTTAGTAAGCAATATTTAGAAACAAAAAGTTTCAAATTTTCCGCTAAAATTAACCAATGTAAAGTAAGAATGACGTAAGTAGGCTTGTCTGCGACCTCTGAGAGGTCAACGACGCCGGTCTCGTCTGGGGTCTAGATTCCAGTCGTGACAGGCCGCTAGAAGGATGGAAGAGGGAAGGGGTAAGTAGGAAGTTCTTCCCCAAGTTGAGGAAGTTCCTCAAGGTGCTCAAGGTGGACAAGGTGTTCAAGGTGCTCAAGATGATCAAGTGCCTCCTCAAGGTGATCATGCTCCTAATGTAGGAGGAGTTGATGAGGTGCCAGAATTGTCTAATAGGGTGATTGGAGAGGCTTTGCTGCTTTAGCCCAAGCCGTAACGGCTCAAGCTAACTTGAACATGATGCCTAGGGTTAATGCTATGGAGAGCACTATGTCATCTAGGTTGAGAGACTTTGTGAGATTGAATCCTCCAATCTTTCTTGGCTCTAAGGTGAATGAGGATCCCCAAGAATTCCTTGATGGTGTGTACAAAGTTTTGAGTGCTATGGGGGTTACATCTAGGGAGAAGGCGGAGTTGGCTTCTTATCAATTGAGATATGTGTCTCAAATTTGGTACACTCAATAGAAGGACAATAGACCGGTGGAGTCGGGTCCTATTGAGTGGGAAGAATTCAAGGAAGCTTTTCTTGGCAAGTACTTTCCCCGTGAGAAGAGGGAAGAGAAGGTAGAAGAATTTATCAATCTCAAGCAAGGCAATATGAGTGTTGAGGAGTACTCTTTGAAATTCTCGACTTTGTCTAGGTATGCACCTTCCCTAGTGACTAATTCAAGGGATGAAATGAGTCGCTTTGTGACGGGTGTAGCCGATTTAGTGAAGGAGGAATGCCGTACGGCTATGTTGCATGATAATATGACTTTGGCTAGACTCATGGTGTATGCACAATCAATTGAAGAGTCTAAAATTAGGAGGATGTCAAGGAACTTGAGAAGGAGTGTTGCTAGTGACCAAGTGCAACCTACGTTCAAAAAGAGGGTTCAAACTCAAGATGGACCTAGTGTTCCTAAGAAGAAATTTGAGAAGAGAGGTGGTTCTAGCAATGACAAACCTTTATGTGCCACTTGTGGTAAGAGACATTATGGTGAGTGTTTATTGGGTACCGGTAGTTGCTTTGGATGTGGAAAGGATGGGCACAAAGTGAGAGATTGTCCAAACATTGCTTCTAGGAAGGAGGGAAAGAGAGTTGAGCCTAGTGTTCCAAAGGAAGATCCTCCAACTAAGAGGCGTTTCTATGCACTCCGGACTAGAATTGAGAAGCCGGGTGATGGTGATGATGATGTTGGTAAGTTCTTGTTTCTCTTTTGATAGTATGAGTTCCTTCTAAGTGGGGGAGTATGGTTTGTAGATGTGATAGAAGTCTTAGAAGTTGTTATATGTGCATGGTGTTTAGGAGTTTGGTTGAAATTGAATTTCATTAACTTCCTGCATTGTGTGTTTTATGAAGCTTTGAGCATGTTGTGTGATGTGTTTACATGATGTTATCT
The DNA here is from genome assembly GCA_016801875.1 of Solanum sitiens. Taxonomy (NCBI): domain Eukaryota; kingdom Viridiplantae; phylum Streptophyta; class Magnoliopsida; order Solanales; family Solanaceae; genus Solanum; species Solanum sitiens. The sequence continues at coordinate 66,839 of JABWTJ010000830.1, forward strand.
TGCATTTTAGCATGTTTATACAGAGAATTGCCTAAAGATTGCATTTTTGGAAAATTTGCAAAAATTCACTGTAGCTTGAAACAGTTCACTGTAATATTTTTGTGAAGATGACTATTTGATTCTTTGGTCTAAAATTGTGGTAATGTGGTTAGAACTGATGTATATGAGTATGATGTTGAATATAAAATTAGTTTTTGCTATTTGGATTGAAGCATGTGAGTTTTGTAGCATAATGAGTTATAGAATTGTTTTCTAGTTTCTTGTTGTGTTGAGAATCTCTTGATTTTGTGAAATTGATGATTTCTTCTTGATATGTGTTGTATGGCTTGGTTATGTGCTTCTAGTTGAGTCTCTAATCTTGGAAGTGTTCGGAGAGTGGCAAGTGTCATTCGAGGACGAATGTTGTCCAAGTGGGGGAGATTGTAAGACATCGAAAACGACATAGGTTAACTAGAGCCTAACATGTTGGTCTTGATGTTCTAAGGTCCTAAATATGTTTTATATATAGTATAGAGGCAGTAGCTAAAATATTAGGTGTGTTGGGAGTCAAACGTCAAGGGACGACTAAGACGTTTGACGACTAAGTCACCTAAATGTCTCTTATGTGGTTTTATGTGGTTAAGTATGTTTCATGGTGTTTTAAGGTTCTTAATAGAGTTAATATAGCATGTATTGTCAGTGGTTAAATTTTCGTCAAGTTTGGAGGTCAAACGACCAAGAACGTCCAAGGCATTCGAAAGATATGCCTTGAGTCGACCTTCTACGTCTAGGCGAGTTTCGTTGAGTTTTATGTGTTCGTTTTGGATGAAATTCATGTGAGAGGTGTTAAACTTATAGATGATCATTTATGGGTTGGAAACGTCCGGGAAATTATCCCCAAGGACCATCCAAGGGTCCTTGAGGAAGGACCCTAAACTGATGTGCAGGCAGTCCCAGGCAGCCTTGGCGACGGAGCTGTCAACGGCCAGTAGTGGCTGTGACGCCCCGTCACAAGGGTTCCGTCGTGGGGGTATTATCCAAGGTTGTAGTGGGGAACCTTGGCAAGCCACTGTTGCTTGCAACGAAGGTCCATGACGCCCCGTTTCAGCCGTGATGCCCCGTCATAGGCAGGTCGTCGGGGGCTGTTTCCCCGCGAGCAGATTTTCTACCAAGTCAGGGGTGAATTGGTAAATTCACCCCACTTCCAAGTAAGAGTTTAGGAGGTTTATTAAGGGTCTTATGGGTATTTTAATTAACTATGTAAGTAGTTAACACCCTAAAGACTTTATTCTTCCAAATTGAAAACCCAAAACTCTTAGAATATTCCCAAAACCTCCATTGAAGAGGCAGCTTGGTGAGGGGTTCTTGAGTGGAAATTCTTCGTCAAAGTGAAGGATTGTAATCCTTGAGGTATGGCTTTTGATCCTTGAAACTTATTTCATTAAGGAGCCCAATCTTCAAAGTGTTTTACAAAGTTTTCTAAAGTGAATTGTCCAATTTAAGAATTCTACCATGGGTTCTTGCATAAATGATTTCTAAACATTGAATTATGATCTAATTGATATTGTATTGATGGTTTTAACATAAATTACCTATGAACCCATGTAAATTGATGAACCCTAGTTTTGACTACTTATTGGGTTACTTGATATTAAGCTAATGTTGATGAATTGTTGTGTAGTTTCTTATGGGCTTTATATTGATGTAAGAATTGTATTAAATTGATATATAATTGATCTTAGATTGATAAACCTAGATTGAATTGATGTAGATTCATTGAGTTTTATGGTTATTGCTTTGAATTGTTGTTCATGGCCATGGGTAAGGGCCTTGTGACGTTGAATTGGTTGATTTGGCATTGAATTGAAGTGTGGATATGGGGATGAAGGTATTCTGCCCCGTTTTCCTTAATTTGGTATTAATTATACTTTAATTCTATTGTGTTTGGTATGGTCCACTTATGGTGGCGGTGTTATGTGTTTTACTTGCAATTGACGTGGCCTTGTCCGCGTTACTTTATGCAATATTATGACCATGGTCTTATTGGCAATTACTTGAAGTTATGTGGCTATTTGTGTAGTTGATGATGCGAAGTATTGCATTACCTATCTACAGGTGAGGTTATATAGTCATGTATGTATTCTATTAGTTATGTTGCCTTAAGTGATCATGTTAGACTTTGACTTGATATTATGAATATAGTGTTAGATTAAGTCTTGGTTATTCATACTTGACTTTATGAGTCTATGTGGAGTATATTAATGATGTTATGATGATATATAGGATGACTTGAAGATGTTAGGTTGTTTTAGAGGTGTTTCTAGAATGGCTTGTATTATGTGTTAAAAGTGAAGTATGTGATGTCTTGTCTTAGTTGACTTGTATCTCTTGCTTGATGTATATATGATTATGGATATGTGATGTCTTGATTTAGGGTGTTATAGCTCTTAGTTTGAATGTATGAATGACATGTGACTTTAAATGATGTTATGAGAGTCTCTTATGTGCAAACCTTGACTTAAAGGGAAGGTTAAGATTGATTGAAGTGTCAGTCGTAATGGTATCCTTCAAAGTAAAGGAATGATGGACTTAAGGTTAGTTGGCTGGAACGGCATCATATTAACACTTAGGAAAGTCATCATGAGCTTCTTATCGCCATTGTGAGGTAGCCCTAGTGGACCTTCTTTGGTAGGGTAAATGTAATTGGGTTATGATACGCTATCTAGACATTGCACAATAGACTTTGAAGGTGTTATGTGTAGTTTCTAGGTCTTGTCCAAGACCGTTATGTGAGTGTCTTATGTGATGCTTTATGTGAGTGTCTTATGTGAAGTATAAGTCTTAATAAACTAATGAACTAATGACCTATGTTAGTAACTATGTAAATGAAAGAGTACCTAATCTAAAGTGACTTAAGCATTCCTTAGCTAAAGTGTGAGGAGGGCATGAAAGGATGGTCTCTTCATGTCTTATCTTTGGAAGTCTTGAGGATGACTCTAGTTAGGGAAGTTGGTTAATCTTGTTGACATGATCTAAACCTTAGGAAGTCTTAAGGACTATTTAGGTAATCTTGAAGAGGTCACTGCACTATGGACATTATCTTCTCGACTTACTTAAGTAGGTCTTTTGGTAGTCTTTGGAAGGAGAATGTCTTCTAATCCAAGTGTTGGTGTGTTTAGTGAGAATGATTCTATTTTAGGTAGTCTATAGGATCTCTTGTGTGTGTGTGATAGAGATTGTATGGGCGGTCGCTCCACACTCACTCAAGTGAACCTTGGAATTGACCTTTGGTAGATGAATCTTACATAGATGTTTATGATTGTTTTCTAAGTATGTATGTGACTCATTGTAGGTAATTTTAAGGGTCGTTTAGGCACATCTAGAGAGGGTGTATGGGCGGTCTCTCTTTGTGTGACTTAAGTGAATCTTAGGATGACTTTAAGTGAGGGAATTACATGCTAGGAAGACTTAAAGTGAGGGATGAAGTGCTTCACTGTAACAGTGAATATAGCTCACTGTAAAGTGAGTTCTTTAAATGGTATCTTTGGTTAATTGTTATCTTATGTGTTTTCTAATTGCTAAGTGATGTTCTTGTGTTTAAACTATGATTTCCAAATGAAAAGATGCATATTTCCAATAAAGTCCATTTTCATGATTTTATGCATATAGTCATACTTAGTACATGTGGTTGTACTAATTCCATGCTTTATTTTCTATCTATAGTTCTTGGTAGGTGAAGAGCTTGTGAAGTGAAGACTTGGACTTAGAAGATCGTTCAAGAAGAAGTTGAAGTATGTCCTTAATTGACTCGAGGGCATATGTCTTTTATTGTTTTCTTTGAAGTATTATAATAGACTATGTCTTTCTATTTTCGTATTGAAGTATGGGCCGTGTCCCAAAGTACTCTTGTGTCTTAAGATGATGAGATTGAGACTTAGCATTTCTATTACTTTTATATGAAAGATATTTTTAAAGACTATATTATGTTTTGTGAAAAGTTTTAATTCCGCACTACTTTTCACTATGTATATGCAATGAATGATATGAATGAGGCTTGTCTTAGAACTCTGAGAGTTCGACGACGCCGGTCGCCATCCGAGATTGCACCCTATATTCTAGGGTATGGTTTTGGGTTGTGACATAGGCGGTGGTTAATCAAGTTAGTTAAGTCCCTATATAAACTACCCTAAGCCTAAAAGCTCACTTAACTCTCATTATTTCCCAAACACCCAATTGCTCTTCCTTCTATCTTCTTTCTCTCTCCCAAAGAAACTCCATAGAAGACCAAGTAAAGGAGGGTTCTAGGGATTAAAAGGGTAAAGTTTTCTCCATCAAACTTCATCAATTAGTAAGGTGAGATTCCTTTCACCTTTGAGATCTCTTTCCCCAAAGGGTTCCTCCAAATTGATTTCAAAAGTATGAAGGTCAAGTGAGTTTACTTCCAAGACGAAATTGATCTTGTGAATGGCTTTGTTTATGATTTCTTTTGGTTATTATGAGTAGATTAACACATATTATGATTACATTATACTACTTCTTGATTAATGGACCTAGTTTGTAGAAGATGATCTTTTCCCCTTAACCCTAGGTTGTGATTTTGAATTGAATTGTGTAGTATTGATATAATTAGCTTGGTTAATGTGTGAATTACTATTCTCTGTTGTTATTATGCTAAGTTATTGTAATATCCCGAAAGCCTAAAGCCTAATATAGATCCTCACATGAGTGTATAAGGGTTGTAACACTGTCTTAAGGTCAGTAATAATGAATAAAAGTCACTTATGAAGTTTTAGAGCCAAGGCATCAAAGAAACACCTTGACGTCCAGAAACTAGCTAAATTGAACTAGTTGACGTCCCTATATTTGGTGAAGGTTTGGGAGGGTCAAATGAAGTCTAAAACTAGTAAAAAGTCTTTAAATAAGTAAAATGTTGTGATGGTCTAAACGTCCAATAACGACTCCACAAGGACCACCCAAAGGGTCCTTGACGAGGACCCCAACATGGGCAGACAAGCTGCCAAAGCAGCCTACGCGAGACAAGATTCAAGGGGATGGTGCACGTCGAGCAGCCCACATGCAGCTTGGAAATATTTTCCTCGCGATACGTGCACGCCACGAGGTCCACTGCCTCAAATCAAATTTCAATAATAAATTCAGAAATCATCCTCGCGACGAAGAGCCACTTCCCAGATTCGTTGAAATCGTATTTTAAGCATTTTGACTTCACAAAAAGACCCAATTAAGTGAGGGCCTTTTGGGTAATTTAGGGGGTGATAATATGTAGCCTAAGCGTCAGTTCTAAGTCAATTTTCACTAATCTAAATCAAATTCCCAAAACAAAACCCAAAAGCTCTCAAATCTCTCTACTTTCTCTCTCCCTAAATCCTCCATTCAAGGAAGAACAAAGCTTGAAGAAGAAAACCAATTTCTCTAGTATTTCACTTCAAATTCGTGGATTAATCTTCACTAAGGTATGGGTTCTTCGCTCTTGGGATGCCTTTCCCCAAGAGGTCCTCTCAAAGTTGATTTCTAAATAACCCAATTCCAAGGGGTTTTCTCTTCTAATGGTTTTCTTCTAATCTTGAAATCGATGATTGATTATGTTTAATTGTGATTACCCATGGCTAATTAAGTGTATATTGTTGATTAATTGATGCTAAATGAGGGAATTTCGTGTGGATCATGTCCCTTTCCCCAATTTCCCAAATCTTGGATCTTGCTTATGAATTGATGGGAATTGTAGAATGTATTGATTTTTAGACTTGTTATAATCTATTCTAATTCATTCATGGACTGCCTAGGGTAATGAATTGTTGGGATTTAATCTATTTATTGAAGAATTCATGATGAACCATATTCCCCTTAACCCTAGGTTATGAATTGAAGTTAATTGGGATAATTATGATGCAATTGTCTTCATTATTGTGTTAGTTACTATTGTGTGATGATATTATGCCCATTGTTGGGTTGACTTTGATGGTTGATGGTAAAAAATTGGATGATGTATTGTGAAGGAGATTTGGTAAGTTTTGTGATCTCAAACCTTTACTTCAATTATGATTGCTTGTGTTTAGTGATGAAGTAACATTGAAGTATACCTTATGATGAGATTGATTAGGGTTGGTATGATGCTGAATTGGAATATCTTGTATTATGACTTGTGAGTTTTTTTTCTAAGATGTAAATGTTATAACGATAGTGATAACTTACCAATGTGCCTTATCATGATGTGATTATGTAAATGTGCTAACCTCACATGTATGAATTGTAATGAAAGGAAAATACTCATGCAATTCTTATTAAGATATGATGATGATTATATAAGAGGTAGACCCTATGACCTAAAATAAGCTATGATTTTTAATAAAGACTCAAAGACAGTTCAAAAGGGACTCTAGCTTAGCACAGAGTGAACTAGAGTGAGGAGTATCTCTTACCACATAGGGAAAGTGGGATCACTAATGTACTCATGAGATTGGAGAGTATAATGCATGTATCATAAAGAGGGTCCCAACTACATCTCCTAGTTCTTGAACTATGTTGCCCCCATAGTAATACTAGCTAGTGAATCCACTTAGATTGTCACAACCTGGATTCTGGAATCCGAATCGCAACCGGCGTCGTTAACCTCTTAGAGGTCGCAGACAAGCCTCTTCTTAGCTTTCATCACAATCATATAGTTAAATTTGCGGAAAATTTAAAACTTTTAAAGCATAATGGAGTATACATAGACTTCATATAAATACTACATAGATTGATATGCTAATAAGCTCAAACTAAACAACCATCTAAAATTGATTAAACATTTCAAATGAAAGAATCAATATATATCGTAATAGTTTGCCAAAACGGCCTTAATATAAAGCTTTGAATAAAATATCTGAAATAAAACGCTAGCGACAACATCCACTAGCTATGTCTAAAGTACTAAGCTAGAAAGATAGATGTGGCATCCTCGAACTCAAGAGGACCTACAAAAGTCAGGAGATCGCTGATCCAAACCGCTTCAATGAGTCTTCAGCCTTCTCTCTGACTTGCACCTATAAAAATTGTAATAGTATAGGGTTAGTACACACTTGTACTATGTATATCTGTATACACACATACACATAAGGGCTATGCATGATCAAGGAAAGCTCTTCCTATAACAATATGCCATTTCTGGAAATTGAAGTCACTAGACTTTCTTAATTCGTTATTTGTAATTCATGGTGTGAATATGACGTTTTTAAAACATTCAATACACACAACTCATTTTCTATATGAATATAAGACCTTGGAATCATGAACATAATTTTAGAACATATCAAAAGAAAAATTATAAATTTGCTCCCTCTAGGCCGAGAGCACCATTTTTCAGACTTTAGATTATTTTTCAGTCGTTTCTTCTTTTTGTTGTCTAGTTCAATAATCTCCTTTGATCCTATGTTTTACTTACAAGAGCAATGATTCATTGTATTCCCATACCTACAATGAATCAAGTAAGTAATCCAAGAGATTAAGGAAATGATTTAACTACAATTGGGCATGGAATCTTTATAAGCCAATCTTTATTGGTTATGCCTATTATTTGATCATTCGCCTAATATAAGAAGTCATTATAAGTCAATCTCATTTGGCGATGATCGTTTTCATAATATAAGAAGTCATTATTGGCTATGCCCCTTACTTGTTGAAAACTTCTTTCTTATCAAACATAGATGATTGATATTCTTAAACTCTTGCTTTCTTAGTTCACTTTGAACTTACAACTCTTCTTCCTTCGTTCTTACTTTCTTAGAGAAGTCTTTAGCATTAAGATCATGTGAAATGACATGAAATCCAGTGTTTTCCCCACACCAAAAAGAGGTGGTTCACCGATCAAAGTGAACCTAGATAATGTGAGTTATTATGAAATCTAGTGTCTTCCCCACACCGAAAAATGGTGGTTCACCGGCTAAAGTGAAACCAAGTCCAGTGTCTTCCCCACACCGAAAAGAGGTGGTTCACGGCTAAAGCGAAACCAAGAACTTTCTTTGAGCATTAACCGACATAGATAATGTGAGCTAAACATGAAATCCAGTGTCTGCCCCACACCGAAAAGGGGTGGTTTCACCGGCCAAAGTGAAATCAAATCTACCTAGCTCTGTTAGGTGGAATCCACTAGCTAGTTCCCATGCTGGCAACATAGTTCGAAGACTAGGAGATTTTCGGAGACTCTTATCCACCTTGGTGGAGCCTCATCTCATGAGACTTACATGTGCTTGCACAAGCTCATTGCTAGTCTATCGGTGCTTTGCTCAATTTCTTCGACTTCATAATTTTTAGAGTTGACTCAAACATTATGGAAGCTTGCTTCTAGTTGTGAGGTTTACTTACTCTATGGATAACTTGTCATCCCTTTCTTTACTTGATGAAATGTGAATTTAACCTTACATTATCATCTTTGTGTTAATGAGACTCGTCTCACACTTTCTAACACCCTTTTATGTGGTTATCTTTAACATAGTTGTCTTAGGTGTAAGTGAGACTTTTCTCACTTCCTTTAACACCCAATTCTGGTCACTATCATAACTCTTGAGCTTTTAGTTATGTTATTACTCACTTTATCTTGTTCAATGTCAGTTGGTAGCTTTATACAATTCTTTATCAACGTTATGAACTTCGTTCAATGTTGTTACTATATTCATAGTTCATTTTGATAGAGTATGTTGGGACTTGTCCCAATGATTGGCATACCCTTGGTTATGAATTCAATGTTACATTTGTCATGCTTAATTTGGCATTACAATACATTGGCCATATAAGATTAGTATGAATTAGTATGGGCCAATTCTACCAATATTTTGGACATAACTTTTCTAGCCAATTTATTGGCACAAGCCAACCATTCACTCAACATTTTTCATGAGATTATCATTAGCCAAGTCGATTAACTTCATGTATATACTTTAGTGAACTCATCATCTCAATCAAGTCAACTTTTAACAGTAAACTAAACTTCATAAACGAATCATAACAAACTTCATATTCTCGAATACAATTAAGCATTTCGTCATTCTTTGTTTCGTGTAACTAATATCCAAATCATGTGAATCAAAACTATAGGCCTCATTAGTCATTAACAAATCAAGAAACCTACACATAAGTATCAGTTAGCACCACATACGAACAACTTGTTCGAGATTACATCTACATACTTATTAGAATTGAAAACAAGGATAAATAGGGAAAAGGACGTTCAATAATATCATTGGGAACAACCCTAGTTTCGATATTCATGGATTCAAATCATTTGAAAGGCCTCTTGGAGAAATAATTCCAGGAGAGAAACCCATATCTTATGGAGAATTGAATCTACGACGATCACTTTGCACGAAAACCTTGAAGAGTACCTTGAAATCGCTTAAGAGAACCTTTGTCTTTCTACGTTTTTCGCTTACTGCCTTTGCATCGTGTTTCTAAGTGAATGATCTTGTTTTTTAGGTGGTAGGAACTGATGTTGAATAATTCAACTTTAGACTAATTAACTTAATTAATAAATTAATTCGCTAATTACTAAAACGCCCCTCCTAAGTTGACTAGACATAGGAGGACATTTGACTTAGCCAAATCTGAAAATTGGCTAAGGATATCGGCTTGAACAAGGCTTTAACTTAATTAATTAAGTTGCTAAATTAATTAATTAAGGGACCTAGGGAAATTACTAAAATGCCCCTAAGTCACTAGGACCACAACTAACCCATTTGGACGATCCTAGGTTAGGTACTAGGTTGTCCCTAAGTTAGTTATGTTAGTTAGGTGTCACCCGACAAGGTCTTAGGTTGTCGGGTCCCTTGGATGGTCGTTCTTGGTTGTTCCTAGGTTAGCTAGCTAGTTTGTTAAGTTAGTTAGAGTCTAGAGTTGGTTAGGAAGCTAGGCCCCACTTGGCTGGATCCATTCGCGCACCTGCCCCTAACCTCCTAACCTAATTCGGTTGCCTTGGTCGCATGGTCCCCCTCGGCCGATTACAAATGTACTGTGTTGCTTCCTACTTTCCCAATCGTTCAATTCTATTGTTGCATTTGGAAAGTTGACTCCTTATCCAAGGATCCTCACTATGTCCTTGGACACTGCTTAATCTATATGATCAATTTAATTAGTCATGTACGATGGTACTAGGCTTGACACTTGGATGCCTAGTACCTAATGTGCGAATGCTAGGAAATATATGTTTTTAGCTTAGGGTCTTCATTGCAGGTACATTTCTTAAACAAGCTTATTAATACTTAGAAAATGAGCTAACACCCTTTAAGCCAATATTTTCTAATATGCCCAATATTTCTCAATATTGGGCATTCGAATGCCTATGTATCCCCATATGCATTCTTAAAACCTATTGGGCTCTTTACTAGACATGTACCTTTTTTGGAATGTTACATTATCCCCCCCTTAGGAACATTATTCCCGAATGACACTACACATCATTTTAAAACAAAGAGGGTAATTCCGAAAACACGTTAACATACTTGAAACTTTATTCTTTGTGAATATGTGATTCACACTTACTCTGGATAATGCATATTACTCAAAGATTATCTGAAGCTTCATATTTGAGATTAAGGAACTTCCTTCTCAATCACACTTCACTTAATGCACATCACAACTCATGCAACACAAAAATCATGTCTACGCTATACAAATATAGCAACATGAATGCAAGCATGAACTCATTTTAACTCATATAGTGCAAGTATAAAACATAAGATTACGGACTTACAACACCAAAATCGACTAATGCACTAAAAACTTAGAGTTTCTTAAACAAAACCAGATTTAGGAAAAGTATATCTAACCTCAAGAACTAAGCAAGTGAGGGTAACGGGATTTCATATCGGCCTCGGCCTCTCATGTTGCTCCCTCAACAAGGTGGTTCCTCCATAACACCTTCACGGTGGCAACCTCCTTGTTCCTCAATCGCTTCACTTGATGATCTAAAATCTCAACTGGAACCTCTTCATTAGAAAGGTTCTCATCAACTCCTAACCCCTCAACAGGCAGGATCGGTGCTGGATTGCCTATACACTTTTTAAGCATTGAAACGTGAAACACTGGATGAACAGAAGCTAAGCCTTGTGATAACTTCAGTTCGTAGGTAACATTTCCTACTCGCTATAAGATCTCATAAGGACCTATATACCTCGGACTCAACTTCCTTTTCTTACCAAACCTCATCATCCCTTTCATGGGTGATATCTTTAAGTAGACTTGATCACCTACTTCGAACTAGAGAGCTCTCTCTGTTATCAGCATAGGATTTTTGACGACTGTAAGCAGTAGCAAACCGATCCTTGATCACACTTACCTTTTCTATAGCCTCATGTATGATCTCAGGGCCAAGGATGGCAGATTCTCCTACTTCAAACAACCCAACTAGAGACCTACATCTCCTTCCATACAATGCTTCAAAAGGTGTCATCCCAATACTTGAATGGTAGCTATTATTATAAGAGAACTCCACCAATGTCAAGTGATCATCCGAACTCCCCTTGAAGTCAATAACACATGCTCTCAAACATGTCTTCAAGGGTCTGAATGGATGTTATGCTTGTCCATCCGTCTGCGGATGAAAAGTAGTACTAATCTTCCCCTGTGTACCCAAGCTCTTTTGGAAAGATCTCCAAAAGTGAGAAGTGAATTGGGTTCCCCTATCCGAAATGATAGATAAAGGAAATCCATGCCACCTCACGACCTCATCAATATATAGCTTGGCATAATCTTCGGCTCTGTAAGTAGACTTCACGGGAATGAAGTGAGAAGACTTAGTCATCCTATCAACGATGACCCAAATAGAATCAGGTAGTCTTCGGGTTCTGGGCAGACCAACCACAAAATCCATATTAATATCCTCCCACTTCCACGTTGAAATGTCAATCGACTGTGTGAGACCCCAGGCTTAAGGTGTTCGGCCTTAACCTGTTGGCAATTGGGACACTCCTCCATAAACTTAGAGATATCTCGCTTCATACCTTCTCACCAATAAACCTCTTTAAGGTCATGGTACATTTTGGTGGCACTTGGATGAATGGAATACCTGGAACCATGAGCTTCTGCCAAAATATTAGGCCTCAAATTATCAACATTGGGCACACATAATCTACTCTAGTATCTGAGTACATCATCCCGTCCTAGGGAAAATGATTCATTCAACTTACTCAACACTGAGTCTTTCAACTCCATGAGTACTGGGTCGAGATGTTTCTTAGCTTTAACATCTACAACAAGTGAGGATTCGGAACTGGAATGAACCGAAACACCCCCACTTGGTATATCTACCAGCCGTACGCCCAACCTAGCCAGTTGGTGTACTTCTTTAACTATCTCCTTATTCTCATCATCAATATGAGACACGCTGCCCATTCTCCATCGACTCAACGTATCGTCCACTATATTGGCCTTACCTGGGTGATAGTGGACACTCATGTCATAATCCTTGAGCAGTTCTAGCCATCTCCTCCGACGAAGGTTCAATGTTCTCTGCATAAAAACATACTGAAGACTTTTATGGTCAGTATATACATCAACATGTACACCATATAAGTAATGTCTCCAAAGTTTCAACGCAAATACCACAACCGCTAGCTCAAGATCATGTGTAGGGTAATTCTTCTCGTGGATTTTCAACTGTCTCGATGCATATGCAATCACCTTGCCATCTTGCATAAGAACACATCCCAAACCTACTCGGAAAGCATTACAGTACACTACATACTCTGCACAACTCCTCGGTAACGTGAGCACTGGGCTGAAGTGAGTCAATCTTTGGGTTCTTGGAAACTCTTTTCACACTTTTCAGACCACTCAAACTTCACCTTCTTCTTCGTTAAGGCTGTCAACAGAGCAACAATAGTGGAAAAACTCTCCACAAACCTGCGGTAGTAGTTATCCAAACCCAAGAAACTCTGAATATCTATAGGAGTGAGGGGTCTCGGCTAATTTTTCACCGCTTCAACCTTTTTCGGATCAACTTCAACACCCTGGTTGGTCACAACATGACCAAGGAAGGTCACTGATCTCAACCAAAACTCACATTTACTGAACTTTGCATACAACTGATGTTCTCTGAGTATTTGCAATGTCTTTCTCAAGTGTTCTTCATGCTCTTCTCTAGTCTTAGAGTATATGAGGATGTCATCTATGAATACTATGACAAAAGAATCAAGATATTCACGGAAAGCCCTATTCGTAAGGTCCATAAATGTGGCTGGTGCGTTAGTGAGACCAAATGACATAACAAGAAACTCGTAATGACCATACCTTGTACAGAAGGCAGTCTTAGGAACGTCTTCTTATCTCACTCTAAGTTGATGATACCTTGACTGGATATCTATTTTTGAAAAGAAACTTGAACCTTGGAGTTGATCAATTAGATCATCAATTCTGGGAAGAGGGTATTTGTTCTTTATAGTGACTTTGTTGAGTTGCCGATAATCGATACACATTCTAAGAGTTCCATCTTTTTTTTAACGAACAACTCTAGAGCACCCCATGCTCGGCTGGATGAATCCCTTATCAAGTAAATCTTTTAACTGCAACTTCAACTCTTAGAGTTTGACTGGTGCCATCCTATATGGGGGAATGGAAATTGGTTTGGTGTTGGGATCTAAGTCAATGCCAAAATCAATTTCGCGTTCAGGAGGAATTCCTGGTAAATCCTCCGGAAGGACATCTTGAAACTCATTCACTATGGACACAGAGTCTATGGAAGGAACTTCTTGTTCTAAGTCATTGACTCTAACTAAGTGGTATAAATAACCCTTAGATATCATCTTATTGGCTTTTAGATGGGAAATGATTTGACGTGTTGGATTTGAACCACGCCCTTCCCATTCCAGCTCTAACTCATTTGGAAACTGAAACCTCACTACCCTATTTTGACAGTCTATAGTAGCATAACACTTATGGCCATTCCATACACAAAATTATATCAAAATCAAGCATGGCTAATTCTACTAGGTCAGCATGAGTGATTCTATCAAGGACATTAATTGGACAATCTTTATATACTCTTTCAACTCTAATATTGTCTCCTATTGGAGTACTAACTATAAAAGGCTCATGCAAGATCTTAGGAAGCAAGTCAAATCTACTAGCTACTAAAGGAGTAACAAATGACAAAGTGGATCCTAGATCTAACAATGCATACACAGAAAAAGAAAAGACATGCAACATACCAGTGACCACATCAGCTGACTGCTCTTCATCCGCTCTACCCTTCATAGCATAAAATTTGTTCCTCTTGGGAGGCTCGGCTGCAGCATTAGAATTAGGCTGAGGCTGAGCATCTCCTGCCTTTATTTTGACTACCCTAGGCTAGAGGACTTGACGGACCACCTCAGAGGTCGGAAGAAGATTCTTGGAGACCACGACAACCCTTGCTGAAAGGGGTATGGGGGACAAGCAGGGCATATAGCCCATAAAGAGGTGGAATCCGTTCGTTCATACGGAGATCATTTGGATTCCATTAGTAATGAGGATTCGGAATATCACACATTGATTAATCAAAGAGAGATCCTGGCCTAATTCCTCATATGTGGGTAGTCCCTGACTATATGCCCACTCTTGCCGCACCAATAGCAGGCATTAGTACCTACCAAGCACTTACCTCCATGAAAACGACCACATTTACCACACGGCTTGCTGTTACGCTGGGCATTTATATCATTGACCTTTTTCGGGCCAGACTTGTCCACTTTGGCATTCGAGTTCTTGGAAGGAGTAGGATTACCTGAGTGTTGGTGCCCCTTCTTGAACTTGGGCCTGTTCTGGACTCCAAATGTACCCCAACCAGAGCTAGAACCAGTCTGATCCGAGGGCCTAGGCTTGTTTCCTTCTTGGCCTCTCTTTCTTCGACGACTCTCCTCAACCTGTTGTGCATGTACCATCAACCTACCAAGGTCCATGTTATCATGCAACATGGCTGCATGACAATCCTCCTCTATATATTCCGACACACCAGTCACAAACCTGCTCATCTCATCCCTGCTATTGGACACTACAGAAGAAGCATATTTTGAGAGCTTAACAAATTTCAAGGAGTATTCCTTGGCTGACATACCTCCTTATCGTAGGTTTATGAACTCCTCAACCTTAGCTTCTGTTTTCTCTCAGGGAAAGAATCTCTCTAGAAATGCAGTCTTGAGAATGTCCCAAGTGATGGGGACTTCTCCTGGTGCTCGGCCATCTGCCCACATTGTGCACCACACCTGAGCCACATCTTTCATTTGATATGCAGCCAACTCAGCCTTCTCCTTTTCATCAACACCCATGGCACAGAGAATTCTGTATTGTGTACCACACTTGAGCCACATCTTTGAGTTGATATGCAACCAACTCAGCCTTCTCCTTTTCATCAACACCAATGGCACAGAGAATTCTGTAAACCTCATCCACAAACACCTGGGGATCCTCATTAGTTCCGGACCCGTAGTAGATTGGAGGATTCATTCTAGTGAAGTCCCTCAGTCTGCTAGCCATGGTGCTAGCATGCGGGTTCTCTCTGGGAGCACCCTCTCTAGTGGCTTGGGCTGTGATAGCCTGCACCTGAGTAGTGTTGGCCTGAGCCATCTGAACCAATGCTTCTCTTACTTCTTTATCTGTCAACGCAGCTGGGTTGACAGGCACTTGAACTCCAGCAGCTGGGGCTTGAGGAGGAGCTTGGTTTCCTCCAGCAGCTGCTCCTTCAACTCTTCTGGCTGTGTTTCTCCTTGTGTTCATTGTTCTACACGCATACACAAGAAGGGAGTTAGATACTTGAATGACACAAAATGTCATAACTCTACATAGCACGATAAAGAGTAGAAGAAGGGAAAATTTCCTAACATCATATAGTCTCTAAGTCATGATTGCGGTGCACCTCACAACCATAAGTTAGAAACCACATAACATGATTGTTTTGAGCTTTAGTTCCTAGGTAATTTAACCTCATGCTCTGATACAAAGTTTGTCACAATCCGAATTCTGGAATCCGAATCGCAACAGGCGTCGTTAACCTCTTAGACAAGCCTCTTCTTAGATTTCATCACAATCATATAGTTAAATTTGTGGAAATTCAAAACTTTAAAAGCATAATGAATTATACATAGACTTCATATAAATACTACATAGATTGATATGCAAATAAGCTCAAACTAAACAACCATCTACAATCCATTAAACAATTCAAATGAAAGAATCAATATATATCATAATAGTTTGCCAAAACGGCCTTAATACAAAGCTTTGAATAAAATATCTGAAATGAAACGCTAGGGACAACATCCACTAGCTATGTCTAAAGCACTAAGCTAGAAATATAGATGTAGCATCCTCGAACTCAAGAGGACCTACAAAAGTCTGGAGATCGCTGATCCAAACCGCTTTAATGAGTCTTCAGCCTTCTCTTTGACCTGCACCTATAAAAATAGAAATAGTATAGCGTTAGTACACACTTGTACTAAGTATGGGTGTATACTCACATAAACATAAGGGCTATGCATGATCAAGGAAAGTTCTTCCTATAACAACATGTCATTTCTGGAAATTGAAGTCACTAGACTTTCTTAATTCATTATTTGTAATTCATGGTGTGAACATGATGTTTTTTTAATGCATTCAGAACACACAAATCATTTTCTATATGAATATAAGACCTTGGAATCATGAACATAATTTTAGAACATCTCAAACGAAAAATTATAAATTTGCTCCCTCTAGGCAGAGAGCACCATTTTTAAGACTTTAGATTATTTTTCAGTCGTTTCTTCTTTTTGTTGTCTAGTTCAATAATTTCCTTTGATCCTATGTTTTACTAAAAAGTGCAATGATTCATTGTATTCCACCTACAATAAATCAAGTAAGTAATCCAAGAGATTAAGGAAATGATTTAACTACAATTGGACATGGAATCTTTATAAGCCAATCTTTATTGGTTATGCCGATTATTTGATCATTTGCCTAATATAAGAAGTCATTATAAGCCAATCTCATTTGGCGATGATCGTTTTCATAATATAAGAAGTTATTATTGGCTATGTCCCTTACTTGTTGAAAACTTCATTCTTATCAAACATAGATGATTGATATTCTTAAACTCTTGCTTTCTTAGTTCACTTTGAACTTACATCTCTTCTTCCTTCTTTCTTACTTTCTTAGAGAAGTCTTTAGCATTAAGATCATGTGAAATGACATGAAATACAGTGTCTTCCCCACACCAAAAAGAGGTGGTTCACCAATCAAAGTGAACCTAGATCATGTGAGTCAACATGAAATCCAGTGTCTTCCCCACACCGAAAAGGTGTGGTTCACCGGCTAAAGTGAAACCAAGTCCAGTGTCTTCCCCACACCAAAAAGAGGTGGTTCACGGCTAAAGTGAAACCAAGAACTTTCTTTGAGCATTAACCGACATAGATAATGTGAGCTAAACATGAAATCCAGTGTCTGTCCCACACCGAAAAGGGGTGATTTCACTGGCCAAAGTGAAACCAAATCTACCTAGCTCTCTTAGGTGGAATCCACTGGATAGTTCCCATGCTGGAAACATAGTTTGAAGACTAGGAGATTTTCGAAGACTCTTATCCACCTTGGTGGAGCCTCATCTCATGATACTTACATGTGCTTGCACAAGCTCATTGCTAGTCTATCGGTGCTTTGCTCAATATCTTTGACTTCATAACTTTTAGAGTTGACTCAAACATTATGGAAGCTTGCTTCTAGTTGTGAGGTTTACTTACTCTATGGATAACTTGTCATCCCTTTCTTTACTTGATGAAATGTGAATTTAACTTTAGATTATCATCTTGGTGTTAATGAGACTCGTCTCACACTTTCTAACACCCTTTTATGTGAGTATCTTTAACATAATTGTCTTAGATGTAAGTGAGACTTGTCTCACTTCCTATAACACCCCATTCTGGTCACTTTCATAACTCTTGAGCTTTTAGTTATGTTATTACTCACTTTATCTTGCTCAATGTCATTTGGTATCTTTATACCATTCTTTATGAAATTTATGAGCTTCGTTCAATGTTGTTACTATATTCATAGTTCATTTTGATAGAGTATGTTGGGACTTGTCCCAATGATTGGCATACCCTTGGTTATGAATTCAATGTTACATTGGTCATGCTTAATTTGGCATTACAATACATTGGCCATATAAGATTAGTATGAATTAGTATTGGCCAATTCTAACAATATTTTGGACATAACTTTACTAGCCAATATATTGGCACAAGCCAACCATTCACTCAACATTTTTCATGAGATTATCATTAGCCAAGTCGATTAACTTCATGTATATACTTTAGTGAAATCATCATCTCAATCAAGTCAACTTTTAACATTAAACTAAACTTCATAAACGAATCATAACAAACTTCATATTCTCGAACACAATTAAGCATTTCGTCATTCTTTGTTTCGTGTAACTAATATCCAAATCATGTGAATCAAATCTATAGGCCTCATTAGTCATTAACAAATCAAGAAACTTACACATAAGTATCAGTTAGCACCACATACCAACAACATGTTTGAGATTACATCTACATACTTATTAGAATTGAAAACAAGGATAACTAGGGAAAAGGACGTTCAATAATATCATTGGGAACAACCCTAGTTTTGATATTCATGGATTCAAAACATTTGAAAGGCCTCTTGGATAAAGAATTCCAGGAGAGAAACCCATACCGTATGGAGAATTGAATCTACGACGATCACTTTGAACGAAAACCTTGAAGAGAATCGCCTAAGAGAACCTTTGTCTTTCTACGTTTTTTGCTTACTGCCTTTGCATCGTGTTTCTAAGTGAATGATCTTGGTTTTTAGGTCTTAGGAACTGATGTTGAATAATTCAACTATAGACTAATTAACTTAATTAATAAATTTATTAGCTAATTACTAAAATGCCCCTCCTAAATTGACTAGACATAGGAGGACATTTGGCTTAGCCAAATAAGAATATTGGCTAAGGATCTCGGCTAGACAAAGGCTTTAACTTAATTTATTAAGTTGCTAAATTAGTTAATTAAGGGACCTAGTGAAATTACTAAAATGCTCCTAAGTCACTAGGACCACAACTAACCCCCTTTGGACCATCCTAGATTAGGTACTAGGTTGTCCCTAAGTTAGTTAGGTTAGTTAGGTGTCACCCGACAAGGTCTTAAGTTGTCGGGTCCCTTGAATGGTCGTTCTTGGTTGTTCTTAAGACACTGAGGTTTCTGAACAGGGAAAATTCCGTGGTGTGGATTTTACCCTGTAACGGCCTGTATTTTTGTATGTGGTAGTTCTATTCATGTTATACTTGACTTAGACTTATAGTGTAGGTGAGGGATCATGTTTCTTACATGATTAGTGTTGGTTTAAACTAGCTTGGAAGGTGATGTAATGCCTTGCACGTTTTAACATATGTATTGCAAGTTAACTCCGATGGAAAGTATTTAAGTAATTATAATAAGGTGGTAATTGAGCTAGCAGCTGCATCACCTACTTGATCTATATTATAGTTAAAGGGCCCAAGTTTGATTGACCAGATTTAGGCTTATATTTAGGGGCTCATTTGAAGCCCAAACCTATTAAAGAAAATGTGAATGAAAGAAGGCCCAACAGCCAGATCTGCCAATTGGCCATTATGGATAAAGCCCAAGTGAAACTAAGTAAGTACATGACCTCCTAAGATTTGTTTTACCATGTTATTGGGCCAAGTGTGTACCACCTACTTGCACTAATCTGTCCCAAGCTGATTAAAAGAACAAAGGAAAAATGGACAGCCAAGGTCCAATAATATTAAGTCCAAAAGGGCCCAAGTTAAAAGGACAAGCAGGTGGGGCACCTACTTGACATTATATGGCCCAAAATTGGTCAAGAGTGTCGGCCATAACATCTCCTTTTTCAAAGGATAAGGATCAAGTCTTATTCTCCATTTTGAACTTGCAAAATTTCAGATTTTCTTAAGTTTCTTTCTTGGTCTCTCTTGGCTTCAATAAGCAGCCCTAAAACACCTTAGGGATTCTTGAGTGCTGTCTCATTTTCAAGTAAGAAGTTTGAAGGAGAGTTTGAATTCTTGAAGTACAAGTTTAGAGGATAAATTTCCAGAATTAAGGTAAGACTTCAACCCATTTGTTTTCCTCTCTTTGATCATGTTTGGATTGGAGAATTTTGTATATATTTATCAAGAATTCATGGATGATGATAAATCTTTGAGTCAATATTCTCCTATTATGCTGAAAGATTTGAGATTGATAGTGGCTGCCTTATGAATATTGTTGTTGAGGGCAGTTTGAGTATCTTGGAAGATGATGTATGAAGTTGTATTAATGTGTGGAGGAAGGGTGTGGTGGTTCACCATTTATGTAAGGGTTGTATGGGCCTGATTTCCATCAAATATTTTTTAGCTACTGTTTTCGAGAACCTTATTGTGATTAGCTGCTGATGTTAGCTTAATCATGACTTATGTTGTAGATTAGCACCCAATAAGGAAGGCTGAATCGTGATAGTGGTATTGGTCATAAATATAAGGTATGTAAGGCTATTCGATTCTATATCCTTTTGGCATGAAATCTGCCACCTGCAATTAATATCAATGAAGTGATTCTATAAGTTCTATTTCTAGAAAAGGAAGCATGGTGGCAGCGTACTATCTCCAAATAGCTAACAATATTCTTTCCCCATTCTAAGTACATGGAACTACTTCATTATATGTTTCACTACTCTATACTTGTGTAAATTCCCCTTGTGCTGTTATAGAAATGGTATTTGCAAAAGAAAGTTTGATGAATCCTTCTCCTAAGCCAATTGAAGTCAATTGTGCCATTAAGGTCTTAAAGTAAGGTGTTGATGTTTCATAGCTCCTTATGTCATTGTTACTGCCTCAAAGTATTGTTTTCATGTATTCCACTACTGTTCCGTAATTTCATGTCTCCAAGATGATTATGACCACCAAATCAACATCTCAAAATGTTACGATTATCCAAAATAACATCTCAAAGAGTTATGAACTGATTAACAATAATCTCAAAGATTAAAGAATCTAAGTGAAGAAATCTATATAATTAAGGGTGGCAGCTCAGGGGCGAAAGCCTAGCATGGGCCGATCCCTATTGGTATAGAAGGGTGGCAGCTCAGGGGCGAAAGCCTAGCATGGGCCGATCCCAAGTTGTGTAATTATGAGGACCGCATCCCAGGGGTTAATACGCCTAGCATGGGTCATCCTCTTCTACCACTGATCAGCTGGTCACTTGTATCACATGCCCAACAAAGATTATAACATACAAAGAAGGTAAAGAAAAGAATGTAGCTTACTTGATTCCACAAGAGTAAGCAAAGGTGGTCTTCTCTCCTAATCTATGCACTCATATGTTGCTACTTGATTTCATTTGTGCCTTGTATTACATATACTTTTTGCCTTACATATTCAGTATATTTTTCATACTGACGTCCCGTATTGGGGATGCTGCATTTCATGCTGGAAGCTCAGGTACTCCAGCTAGTAGACCTCCTCAGTAGGAGTACTCGAAATTCTGCTACTTTTGGTGAGCTCCAAGTTGATTCGGAGCTTTATTAAGTCCTTGGTAAATTCGTTTGGTATTGTATCGTAGTTAAAGGTAAGGCGGGGTCTGTCCCGACCTACTCTAGCCTTCTATCTTTTAGAGTCTTTGTAGACGTATGTACATGGTTCAGTTGTGTATTAAGGAGTTGTGGCCTAAACAGCCAAGTCTTGTATATAACTTTTGAATCTACTTACGTTGGTTTGTATCGCTGCATCCAAAGTTAACTTGTCTCAATTGTTATAGTATATGCTCAGTAAGAACAGGTTGTAGGTTGGTTCTCTCGGGCCTTTAGGGCATCGGGTGCCTGTTCGTCTTAATGGGTTTTGAGGCGTGACAATAACCAATCCTTTGAACCATCCTAAGTTAGGTACTAGGTTGTCTTTTTCTTGTTTTAACCGAAATTTGGAAATTGCTTTGTGATTTCGGTTTTGCCCCTTTAAATTAATTAATTAAGTTTCTAATTAATTAATTAAGTAGCATAGGGTAATTACTAAAGTACCCTTAAGTCGTTAGGATCTTAACTAACTCTTTGGACCATCCTAGGTTAGGTACTAGGTTGTCCCTTTCTTGTCTTAATCGAAATCTGAAAATTTCCTTTTTAGTTTTGGTTTTAGCCCTTTTAAATTAATTAATTAATTTGATAAATTAATTAATTAGGTAACCTAGGGTAATTACTAAAGTACCCCTAAGTAGTTAGGACCATAACTAACCTTTTGGACCATCCTAGGTTAGGTACTAGGTTGTCTCTTTAACTAGTACTAGGTTAGTGTCAACCCGGTTTTGGTCCTAGGTTGTCGGGTGCACTAATTAGTTTATTTCAGTTCGTATTAGGTTAGTTAGCTATTTAGGGCAGTAGGTTAGAGTCTACAATTATTTAGGAAGTTAGGTCCCACATGGAGGGGGCTCTTGTGCACGTTTTCCCCCTAACTACCCTAACCGAATTCAGTTAGGGTGGTCCCCTCCTTTGGCAGCTTCTTCACATGTCTTGCACATGTGATTGCACATGTGTTGGTTGTACTTTCCTAACTAACTATCATTTATGGTTCCTTTGGGAATGTTTACTTATTTTCCCAAGGACCCTCACTATGTCCTTGGGCACTGCTTAATCTACATGATCATTTTAAATGGTTATGTACTATGGTATCTAGGCTTGACACTTGGATGCCTCATACCTCACACGTTGGTTGTGGATCTATATGTATATAATGCCAATTATATTAGCTTAGGTCTTTATTGAAGGTACAATTTTTAAAGAAGCTTGGATTATATTTCGATTGCTTGGATATTATTATAGAAATTGGCTAACCCCCCCCCCCCCCTTAGCCAATTTTCTATACTATGCCCAATATTTCTCAATATTGGGCATTGGGGTGCCTATGTACCCCCAATACGCATTATTAAAGACTTGTTGGTCTCTTCACTAGACATGTAATTTTCCGGAATGTTACATTATACCCCCCTTAGGAACATTCATCCCCGAATGACACTTACACATCATTTAAACAAAGAGGGTTACTTACGAAGGTTACTTTATCATACTTAAACGTTTCCCTTTTGTGAATATCTGATTCACACTTATTTGGTGATGCATATCATTCAAGCTTATCTGAAGCCTCATATTTGAGATTAAGGAATTTACTTCTCAATCACACTTAACTTAATGCACATCACAAATCATGCAACACAGAAAACATGTCTATGCTACACAAAAACAGCAACAGAAAATGCAACATAACTTCATTTTAACTCACATAGTGCTATTATAAGACATACGATTAGGGACTTACCACACCAAATCCACTAAAGCACTTGAACTTTGAGTTTCTTAAACATAAACCAGACTTAGTAAGAGTATATATAACCTCTTAAATAACATCTTGTTGGCCTAAAGATTTGAACCACACCTTCCCATTCCAGCTATAACTCATTTGGAAACTGAATTCTCACTACCCTGTTTCGACAATCAATCGTAGCATAACAATTATGGAGCAAATCCATGTCTAAGCCATATTCTTGAGTTGGTATGCAGCCAACTTATCCTTCTCCTCCTCATCAATACTCATAGCAGGCTTTTAGACATTACCATGCATTCACCTCCATGCGAACAAACACACTCACCACACACCTTTCGTCCACGTTGGGCATTTCCATTATGGCCCTTCTTGGGAAGGCCAGATCTTGAGTCAGGCGCCTTAGAACAGTTGGTCATCCTAATTCTTTTGTGTATTCTTCTACGCATTCACATAAGAAGGAAGTCAGATACTTAGAATTACACAAAGTGTCAAAGATCTAGATAGCACGATAAAGAGTAGAAGAAGGGAGAATTTCCTATCATCGTGTAGTCTCTAAGTCATGATTGTGGCGCGCTTCATAACCATAAGCTGGAAACTACGTAACGTGGTTGTGTTGAGCGTTAGATCCTAGGTAATTTAACCTCATGCTCTTATACCAAGTTTGTAACGACCCGGATTCTTGAATCCGAATCGCCACCGGCGTAGTTAACCCCTCAGAGGTCGCAAACAAGCCTCATCTTGCATTCATCTAGTTAAATTTGCGGAAAATTTAAAACTTTTTAAACGTATGAAGTTTACTTAGACTTCATATAGTCATTACGTATTAAACATTATATACTAAGCTCAACATCAATAGAATAACCATCTATTATAAAGAATCAATTCGAAACTGAAGATGAATATATCATAAATAGTTTGCCAAACACGGCCTTATTACAAAGCTTCCATGAAAGTACGAAAGAAATGCTAGGGACAACATCCACTAGATATGTCTAAGACTAAGGCTAGACTGAAACTGTAGCATCCTCGAAATCATGAGGACCTACCAAATGGTTTGGAGAAACGTTGAAGTCCAAACATTTGCAAGTGTCGTCAACCTGTCCTCTGACCTGCACCTATAAAAATAGTAAATAGTAGGGGGTTAGTACACAACTTTTACTAAGTATGTGTGTATGCACACATACACATAAAGCTATGCATGATCAATGAAAGTTCTTCCTAAGCAACATGCCATTTTTGGAAAGTCTAGTCATTAGACTTTCCTAATTCGTTAGTTGTGAATTGTGGTATGAATATGATGTATTTTAATGCATTAAAAGTACACAAATAATTTTCTATATGATTACAAGACATTATTATCATCAACATAATTTTAGAACCACTCGGGCGAAGATTTGAATTTTTGATCCTCCAAACCCGAGAGCTCCTCTTTGTACAATTAGATTATTTTTCGGTTTTATTCTTCTTGTTGTTATGTAGTTCAATAACTTCTTTGGTCCTATGTTTTACTTAAAAGTGCAATGATTCATTGTAGTCCCATACTCACACTGAACCAAGTAAGTAATTCACGATATTAAGGAAATGACTTAACTACAATTTGGGGCATGAATATATTTATAAGTCAATACTTATTGACTATACTCATTCTTTAGTTGATTGGATAATGTGCATAGATCTTGGGGCATATCAATAAAGCTTATGATCTTGCTTACCTTGGGCATGAATTTTTTATAAACCAATCTTTAGTGACTATTCCTATTATTGTATTATTGGCCTAATGTAAGAAGTCATTATAAGTCAATCTTATTTGGCTAATATCTTTTGCCAATTATATAAAATCATTATAAGCCAATTTATTTGGCTTTATAATTTTCATAACATGAGGATTCATTATTAGTTATGGCCTTTACTTATTGTAAACTTTATTGGACACGATTTGACTATCCTTACAACAAGTTATTCATTACATTCAAGTATTCATTACATTTCATAAGCCATTCTCTATTGGTTATGCCATTGATTTCATTACTTTCATGTTTTATATATTATACATTTCATATACACGAGACCTTGGAATCGTTGATATAGCATTAAGACATCTCAAGTGAGGACCCAACATGTGGGACCACAACCCGAGGGCCTTCTTTAGCAAACACAGAGTTTGCTTCATTCGTTCATTCGTTCTTCAAATTATTCATTTCATTCATTCGTAGGCTTATGTAAACACCAAATATACCTAGGATGAATTTTAATACTTTCATCAGGATCATGAAGTGCAATGACCAAGAATGACCGAATGTCATTACTTGAATCTGATTTCACCTCCTGATTGTCTTGCACAAACACCTTCGATATCATTCATTACATTATCGTTCATACTTTGAGGAACTCCAACCTTAACCGACATAGATCATGTGAGCATCATGAAATCCGGTGTCTTCCCCACACCGAAAAGAGGTAGAGTCACTGGCCAAGGTGAAACCAAAACATGCTAGCGTATATAGGGAATTGAACCCTGCTAGATCCCTATATTGGCAGTATAGGTTCAAAGACTAGGAGATAAAAGGAGACCCATACCCGGCATGCCATACAGTCTCATCTCATGAGAGTTACGTGAACCTCCGCCCTTCCCGAAGGAAGGCATCACCGCTCATAGCTATCCTATCGGTGCTCAATATAAAGTTCCATTACATTCAACTCATACATCATGGAAGCTGACTTCTAGCATGAGGACATCATATCTCATTAGATGATTTCTCATCTCATCATTAGTATTAAGTGTGAACTGTCCTTATTAGTATTAAGTGTGAACTGTCCTTACACTTACATATAGAGTATCATTGAGACTTATTTACTCTTTTGATGATTTGTCATCCTTACTTTACATTGATGAAATGTGAATTGTCCTTACATATCATCCTTACTTTACATTGATGAATGTGAATTATCCTTACATATCATCCTTACTTTACATTGATGAATGTGAATTGTCCTTACATATCATCCTTACTTTACATTGATGAATGTGAATTTTCCTTACATATCATCCTTACTTTACATTGATGATTGTGAATTGTCCTTACATATCATCCTTAGGTGTTAATGAGACTAGTCTCACACATTCTAACACTTTCATTCGTGAGTATTCTTTTAACAAATTACCTTTGGTGTAAGTAAGACTTGTCTCACTTCCTTTAACACCCCATTCTGGTCACTTACTTAATTTAGACCCCTTTAATTATGTTATTACTCACGTTACTTACTTACTTTAGTGTAGTAGCTTCATATCACCGTTTATGGAGGATGAGCACTTCATTCAATGAGTTTCATGTGTTCATAGTTCATTCTTGTGAAGAATGTTGGGAGTTGTCCCAATGAATGTCATGCCCTTGGTTATGGATTCATTGATATTACTTTAGAGGTGCTTAATATATATTTGATACTCTTGCTATGCAAGAATTGACATATGATTAGTATTGGCTCAAGATTTGGGATGTTAGACTAACAAATTCATTCTTTTTGGTAGAAGCCAATTTTTACGTATGTTCATATTTAAATTGCCATATGTATGAACCATTAGACAATCTATTAATCATTAACATATGTTCCTAGCCATTAGCATATATTCATTTTGACCAAATAGAGTTAGCCAACTTTATTGGAACCAGATAGCCAATTTATTCAAGATATGATTTCATAGATGTCTTTGAGTCAATTCTTAGTTTATGGCTTTTAGTGTCACATTTTAAGAACATATTGGACAGCATCATATTAACATTTGATGGCTTTAACATCTTCATAACATCACAACAACACCAAGTCAACATTCAGCCAAAGGCACATAATTCACTTAACACATTACGAACTTATCTTAGCATATTATCGATCCTTAGTTATCATGATAAGATTAACTTTACGCAATTACAAGTTCATAAGTTCATTCAATACTCATCATTCCAGAACAATACATGTTAAGAACAGCCAGCACCACATACCAACAACATGATCTCTAACCTATTCAACATTGATATCGAAAGGATATTAGGGAAGGGAAGTTCGACGAGAACAACCTTAGTTTTTAAGATCTTGTGAATTGTTCGAAGAAAAATACTCATGGAGAAAGAATTCCAGGAGAGAAACCCATACCCTAAGTAGAATTTAATCTACGAAGACCACCTTGAACGAAACCTTGAAGAAACCTTGAAATCGCCCTAGAGAAATCTATAAATTTTCTGTTTTTCTTTCGTTCGTTGCTTGCTGTTTTTGCGTCGCCTTTTCTATGAGTTTGAACGTGATTTTTAGGTTTAAGAACTGATATTGAATTATAAAACTTAGTTTTAAGTTAATTTAATAAACTAATTAACCAATTACCAAAACGCCCCTTCTAAGTTGACTAAACATAGGAGAACATAACACCTAGTCAAATCTGGAAATTGGTGTTGACTATGGTTTTGGTCAACATTTTGACTTTATATTAATTAATTAAATCCTCAATTTAATTAATTTAGGGACCTCGGGTAAGTACTAAAGTACCCCTAAGTTATTGGAACCATAATCAACCCTTTAGGACCATCCTAGGTTATGTACTAGGATGTTTCTTGAGTTGTACTAGGTTAGTGTAAGAATTTCGTTTTGATCATTTAAACTAATTAATTAAATTGTTAATTTAATTAATTAGGTTACTTAAGATAATTACTAAAGTACCCTTAAGTCATTCGGACAATAACCAATCCTTTGAACCAGCCTAGGTTAGGTACTAGGTTGTCTTTTTCTTGTTTTAACCAAAATCTGGAAATTGCTTTGTGATTTCAGTTTTGCCCCTTTAAACTAATTAATTAAGTTTCTAAATTAATTAATTAAGTAGCCTAGGTAATTACTAAAGTACCCTTAAGTCGTTAGGATCTTAACTAACTCTTTGGACCATCCTAGGTTAGGTACTAGGTTGTCCCTTTCTTGTCTTAATCGAAATCTGAAAATTTCCTTTTAGTTTCGGTTTTAGCCTTTAGAATTAATTAATTAATTTGCTAAATTAATTAATTAGGTAACCTAGGGGAATTACTAAAGTACCCCTAAGTTGTTAGGACCATAACTAACCTTTTGGACCATCCTAGGTTAGGTACTAGGTTGTCTCTTTAACTAGTACTAGGTTAGTGTCAACCCGGTTTTGGTCCTAGGTTGTCGGGTGCACTAATTAATTTATTTTGTTTGATCCTAGGTTAGTTAGCTATTTAGGGCAGTAGATTAGAGTCTATAATTAGTTAGGAAGTTAGGCCCCACATGGAGGGGTCCCTTGTGCACGTTTTTCCCCCTAACTACCCTAACCGAATTCGGTTAGGGCGGTCCCCTCCTTTGGCAGCTTCTTCACATGTCTTGCACATGTGCTTGCACATGTGTTGGTTGTACTTTCCTAACTAACTATAATTTATGGTTCCTTTGAGAATGTTTACTTATTGTCCCATGGACCCTCACTATGTCCTTGGGCACTACTTAATCTACATGATCATTTTAAATGGTTATGTACTATGGTATGTAGGCTTGACACTTGGATGCCTCATACCTCACACGTTGGTTGTGGATCTATATGTATATAATGCCAATTATATTAGCTTAGGTCTTTATTGAAGGTATAATTTCTAAAGAAGCTTGGATTATATTTTGATTGCTTCGATATTATTATAGAAATTGGCTAACCCCCCCTTAGCCAATTTTCTATATTATGCCCAATATTTCTCAATATTGGGCATTGGGGTGCCTATGTACCCCCAATACGCATTATTAAAGACTTACTGGTCTCTTCACTAGACATGTAATTTTCCGGAATGTCACACACATAGGCATAGCCAACATCATCTATAGGTCTCCCTATTATCTACTATAATGTCATCAATATAACCATCATAAGACTCACATAATCAAGTAGGAAGAATCATGCATCAACTCTAAGACTACACATACAATGACATAGTCATAGTTTAACATGATCACCTAACAACTTCAATAGAAGAATCACATATTTTCACATTATTAACATGTAGGTAGATATGATCATACTTCACATAATCAACTACACAAATAATCATAATACTTTAAGAAGTTGCCGACAAGGAAATTATCATTATAATACGTAAGGTAACACCGACAACGCCACATAATTCACAAGTAATGCACATAGCACCGCCACCGTAAGTGAACCATACAAATCACAACATATTTCAAGAAGTACATTACATAAAATAAAGAGAATAAGGGCAGCGTACCACCAATCCATTCTCACCACTTCAATCCATACCTAAATAATCCAATACATTACCAATAGGCCCTTACCCACTGCCATGATCATTAATACAATACATAAATCAAAATACTCAATCAATATAACTCAATTCAACATAGATTTATCAGTCTAAGAAATCCTATTCATTAATTCAATACAAATCTTACATCATTCAATAGCCCATAGATAACTACACTAGAATTCATAAACATTAGAGCAAGATCATGACATCCAAAATGTAGCCAATTTGAAGAGATTATGTTTTGCATGGGTTCATGAAGAATTTAGGTTAAATCATCTAATTAACATCAATTCAATCATAAATCAATGATCGAAAATGTTTTATGCAAGGACCCATGGTTAGAATTCAATTTAGAGGATTTCATGTTTTGGATCATATTTGAAATTCATTAGAATGGTTTCCTTGAAAAAAGGGATTTGAAGGATGAAGAACCATACCTTAGTTGTGATGAAAAGCCCACAAGATTGATGGAGAAAAACATGGAAAATCTATCTTCTTTCTTGGAGCTTCAAAACTTCATCAATGGAGGTTTTTGGAGAGAAACAATGGAGATATTTTATTTTGGACTTGAGGGTAACAATTTGAAGGGTGAATTGGGGTTTAAATAGGTTTAACAACCATTAATATTTGCCCTCTAAAATACCCAAAAGACCCCTGAACTTATAGGACCTTTTAACCAACTCAAACTCAACTTAAATTTCCGGAATCAAAGTCGAGAAACAAGTCTGCGATGCGGAGCTGTTCCCGTATCATTTTTTTTAATTAATTCTTGAACCAGTGGAGTCCTGTCACGACCGGAATCTAGACCCCAGACGAGACCAGCGTGGTTTTCCTCTCAGAGGTCGCAGACAAGCCTACTTACGTCATTCTTACTTCATCTAGGTTAATTTTAGCGGAAAATTTGAACTTTTTGTTTTCTTATTTCATGCTAAACATTTTAAACTTAACATCATGGGCGTTCACAAATCAACCATCTAATATAGAGATAATCAAATGAAAGAAACAGTGCAATACTGTAATAAATGTATGATTGCCAAAATGGCACCAATACAATGTCTAAAATAAAACGGAAAGAAACACTAGTGGAACATGCTCCACTATCTAGAGCCTATATCTAAGCTAGATAGTAACGTAGACATCCTCGAAAGCATGACGGCCTACCAAGTCCGGATGAAAGCTCCACGTCCGGATAGCTGCAACGTCAACCTGTACGCTCTAGCGTCCACCTGTGCTTGCACCTAAAAATATAGAGCTGTATGGGATTAGTACACACTTGTACTAAGTATGGGTATATGGAATCACACACCAAGGACATGCATGAGAAAGGATAGCTCTTTCCTAACAACATGATTATGGAAAGTCAAGTCAGTGGACTTGCCAAATTGGGATTAGGAAAGTTAGTGAACTTTCCAAATTGGATTAGGAAAGTCAGTGAGCTTTCCAAATTTGGATTAGGAAAGTCATGCCATGAGAGTAACATGCATCATCATACTTATCATATTGCACACAGCACATAACATCTTACACATAGCACATATCATATAGCATACAACACATAACATCTTTTATAACATTCATTCATATGCCATGAGACCTTGGAATCATGGACTTGGCATTAAGACTTCCAAAATGAGGGCTCAACATATGGGACCTCAACTAGGGAGTCTTCATTAGCAAACAAAGAGTCTGCTTCATTCATTCTTACGTACTTTATTTTATTTCGTTCATAGACTAGTGTGAACATCCGCTATACCTAGGATGTAGTTTAAGACTTTCATTGGGTTTTCTGTGCAATGATCAAGAATAACCTAGTGTCATTACTTGAGTCTAGCTCACCTCTTGATTATCCTAACCTAACACTTTTGGTATCATTCATTTCATTATGTGCATCATTTGAGGCTGGCTTATTTCATTCATTGGGAACTTTAACTTTAACCGACATAGATCATGTGAGCATCATGAAATCCAGTGTCTACCCCACACCGAAAAGAGGTGGAATCACCGGCCAAAGTGACCAAAACATGCTAGCGTACATGGGAATTTAACCCCGCCAGATCCCTATATTGGCAGTATAGGTTCGAAGACCAGGAGATATAAGGAGACCCATACCCGGCTAGCCGGACAGTCTCATCTCATGAGAGTTACGTGAACCACCGCCCTTCTCAAAAAAAGGCATCACCGCTCATAGCTAGTCTATCGGTGCTCAGTATTAAGTTCCATTACATTCAACTCATACGTCATGGAAGCTAGCTTCTAGTATGAGGACATCATAGCTCAATAGATGATTTCTCATCTCATCATTAGTATTAAGTGTGTTAATCTCAATACATTCATTAGAGTGTTCATAGAGACTGGTCTCTTCATTAACTTTACACTCTCCTAGGTGAGTACGTTTTGGTAACATTTACTTAGGCTCATTTGAGATTGGTCTCATCTTTTACATTAGCCTCATATCATGTTGTCACCACATTCATTAACATTAGCACATTTGCTCTTCATAATTACTCACCCCATTTTACGTGAATGTTCATTTCATCATATGCCAATATACTTGGCCATTTGTATGTTTCACACTCTTACTTAACCCTTCTAGGTTTTCGTCATTTCATTACATAATAATCATTTCATCGTATGCCAATGCACTTGGCCATTTAGTTTGTTTTACACTCGTACTTAACCCATTCTAGGGTTACTTCATTTCATTACATACATCTTAGGTTCACTTATTTTTAAACGTATGCTAGACTTATGGGTCTATACATACAAGCCATGAGGCTTCATTCATAGTTCGTTAAGTGACTCATATCTTCCTAAGATTATGTAGTACAAGAATTATGTATCTTGTATGTATTCCAAGATCTTGATTTTGATCTAAGTAGGTGGTTTTATTCTTGGACATTTAATTCACGTATGACTTATGTATCAATACGTAAATTTGGGCAAGGGAACCCAAGTTCGAACCCCTTGGACAATACTTACATTTTTCCTTGACTTTATTTTTAGTCTTCATGACATTGGGACCCTAGATCGAGCCCCAACATCAACATTCTATCTTTATTTTTCTCCTTGGATTTTCCTCTTATTTGGCCGAAGGGTTGTGGGATCGAACCCCCACAACCCTTTTTATTTTTCATTTAAAAATTGTGTTGTCCAATTCGCCTAGACCAAGAGGTTGTGGGATCAAACCCCCACAACCTATTTTTATTTTATTTCTTTATTTCACTGGAATTGGGAGGTTGTGGGTTCGAACCCCCGCAACCTTCTTATTTTATTTTTAATTTCGCTAGGTGCTGTGAGGTTGTGGGTTCGAACCCCCACAGCCTCCTTATTTTTATTTTTAATTAAAATTTAATTAGCTAGGTGTTTGGCAGTGGGGTTGTGGGATCGAGCCCCCACAGCCTCACTTTATTTTCTTATTTAATTCGCCCTTCTCCTTTCCAGCCTTGAGGTCATGGGTTCGATTCCCACGCCTCATATTTTCTTTTCTTTAATTTTCTTCTTTCATTCGCTGCTTGGATGTCGTGGGTTCGATTCCCACACCTCCCTTTTTATTTATTTAAATTGTTGCTCTCTCCTTTCTCAACCAGTAGACCCCAGTTCGAATCCCCCTAACCCCTTTTTCTTTTTCTTGCGAATTAAAGGTGCCACACGGGAGAGGTCACAGGTTCGAATCCTGGTGGCCTCATCCCTTTAACATCAATTAATTTTCCAGATTTCCCTTCTATATTTTAGCCTAAACTAAACTTATATTTTCGGCTGTAAACTTAATCATTTTCTTAAATTATTTTCATCAATATTTCCACTTGAAAACTTGGGAAGATTCATGGATCGTTTAACACTTACTGGGTGTATTTCATGGATTCTTTTAGCCAAACTATTGACACTCAAATCAGCCCCACTTCAATTTTAATGAACATCACGATTTACATAGCTTTATACACGTAAAATGACAACCAAAACATTATCAAAGTTGAAGCCTAAATTGAAAGCTCATTCACACTACATTCACAGTAACCTTTTTGCACTTACACACACTTGCACAAACTTTCGAATACATGGTTGTCTTTCCTACGATTTCAAGTATAAAATCAAAATCATGTTCATCACGAAATCATAACATACCTAAATCTACCAACAATCATACCCAACCTACGATTCATTGGGAGCTAGTGACAGGGGCATGCAAAAGGGAAAACAATCCTAGTTTTCGAATGAACAATATGAACCTTAAGGGGTCTCTTGGGAAAGGGACCAAGAGAGAAGAAAACCCATACCTTATTTTGACGTTCAAAACTTGAAGTTGCTGCCCAAAAACTCCACTCAAGAACTCGTCTAAGCCTCCTCAATATCAACTCCACTCGAATGACAACCTCCCTTAGCAGGTGTGCGATTAACGTTTGTTTTCTTGTGATTTCGTGTGAGTTCTTCAAGTATGAAGAATTTGGTTTATTTTTCTGCTTTTGTATCTTATTTTGGCAGAGAAATGTCGTGTGAAAGAATGGGAGAGATTGAGCGTGAGAGTTGAGAGAAAGACGTGAGAGAGTGGGAGTTATATTAGGCTTAGGAGTCTAGTTTAGGACTTAGTCAAATAAGGTTTTGTTAATTAATAAAAATCTGATTTTTATTTTATTTTAAATCAGCTAATGAATAATAATTATTAATTAATTACATTAATTCAATAGCTTAAATAAAAATCACATAAATTCATTGCTTCCACCTAGGTTCGAACCCGGGTGGAGCAAGACTTAACTTCAAGAGCTCAATTTCGGCTCTCTCTCCCCAATTTGCCCCTCCACCTTATAAAATAAATAATTAATTATATATTTAGGGTAATTACGATACTATCCTTAGCCAGGAAAAAGACCATTTTACCCCTAGACCCTTCAAACCTAAGATTTCTTCTTTTTAAGTCCGCTAAAGACTCCTTCGAGTAAATCTTCGTATTCGAGAGCCCTACATGGTTGGACCCTACCTTTCCAAGCTCAACTAACTCCCCAAGTTAGTTGGCTTGAATGTAGCAAGGGTTCCGAGGTCTGGTTCAACGCGCATCAATCCGTGTGAACCCTCGTCTAATCGTAGGCATTCTTGACACATTAAGCATTTCTTATCTTATTCATTTTTAGGGTTGTTAAAAGTCCGCCATGTGTCCGCGACACGGAGAAACATTTTGTTCTTGGTGGACCAAGTGGCCGACGCGGACTTGTTCCCCCAATGACCAAATGCTGCTGCCTTGGGCAACTTGCTAGCCCAACACTTGGGTCCTCCTCTAGGACCCTTTCGTCGGTCCTCGGGGTGTTTTGCCCGGACGATTTACTCTCATATACACATTAGGAACCTATAACATAAATTTGAACTCAAAACAACTCATAAAACTTGATGAAACACAACAAGACACACAAGCACGTTTTCTAGTAAGAACTTTGGAACGTCTTCGACGTTCTTGGACGTTTGACCTCCAAACTTTATGAAACTTGACACACTGACTCTAAAAACTATTATTAACAATTTTACCAATTTAAAACATGATGACAGAAGTGTTAGGATCTAGTTCAACCTAGCTCATTTTGAGGGACGTTACAGTTATTTTACGAAAAAATATAGTAAAAGAAAAAAGGACTAAGTTTCGAAAAATCAATTAATCTTATGATTTAAGAGAAATTGATTTTCCGAATTAACAGAGTCGCCACTTGATTTTTTAGTAAAAATCAAGAAAAAAACTTACAATTATTTTTCAAAAGATTTAAAACAGATAATAATCGATTGAAAGAGGGTTCGAAGTTCAGATGTACATTTCAGAAGGTGTTAGTCCCTCGGAATGCCCGCTAACTCACGATTGACCAACGATTTGACTAAATGACCTTTTTAAATAATTTTAAAATATAACTAAGTAAAATAGAATTCATTTTTTATTCATTTACTTGTTCATTATTATCATTTTCTAATAAATTATTTTATGGGGAAAGAGGGAGATTATTTTTAAAAGGTAGTGACTTAAAGTGGTTGATAAGACTAAAAATAAAAGCTAGGTGACTTGTATGAAATAAATAAATATATATATATATATATATATATATAGCAGATCCTAACATGTTAGTAATGGTGGTATAAGGTCCTAATGTGGTCTATAATATGGTTGAGAGGAAGTATCTAAGAGTTTAGATGAATTGGAAGTCAAACGTCAAAGGACGACTAAGTAGTTCGATGACTAAGTCACCTAAATGCCTCATGTGCTTTTATGTGTTTATGTGTGATTCATGAGTTTTTAAGGTCATTAAATGATTTATTATAGCATAGATAGGCAGTGTGTCAAGTTTTGTGATGTTTGGAGGTCAAACGTCCAACAACGTTCATGAAGTTCGAAAGATATGCCTTCAAATGACCTTGTGTGTCTAGGCATGTTTTGTCGAATTTTACGTGTTTGTTTTGGATAAATTTATGTGATAGGTGTTAAAGTCATAGACAATCGTCTTTTGGTTGGAAACGTCCAGTAAATTATCCCCAAGGACAATCCAAGGGTCCTTGAGGAAGGACCCAAGTTGGTGACCAAAACTGCCAAAAGGCAGTCCACCTACGGAGGGCAATCGACGGCCAGTGGCCTGTTCGACATCCCGTAGGTGGTGGTCGTCATTGGAGCCTTAGACTAGGAGGCCAAGTTTCATTTTCCAGGCTCTTACCCAATCGACGGTGGATAGCACGGTCTGTAAGTGGGCCTACGCCCCATCGATGGGTCCGTCGTTTGTGAGCCTGTGTTACTTGCAACTCACTGTTAAGTCCAAGGGTGAATTTATAAATTCACCCCACTTCCAAATAAGAGTATTGACGGTTTATTAAGGGCATATTGGGTATTTTAAATGTGTATATAAGTGTTTAACACTTAGAATAATTCATTCTTTTAAAATCAAAACCCCAAAATCCCTTAAGAAATCCCAAAGACTCCATTGAAGTCCAAATCAAGGAACAACTTGGAGGTGACGTTTTGAGTGGAAAGTCTTCATCAAAGTGAATAATTAGCTTCATTGAGGTATGGCTTTTGATCCTTGAAACTCGTTTCATCAAGGATCCCAATTTTCAAAGATGTTTTCAAAGTTTTTAAAAGAAGAATTGTCCAATTTCATGATTCCACCATGGGTTCTTGCATTAATGGTTTTCAAACGTCTATTATGGATTAGATTGATGTTGTATTGATAATTTTAACCTAAATTACCTATGAACCCATGAAATTGATGAACCTAAGATTTTTACTAAATTATGGGTTACTTGATATTGGGTTAATGTTGATGAATTCATGTGTAGTTTCTTATTGGCTTTCTATTGATGTAAGAATTATATTCAATTGTTATCAAATTGGTATTGGATTGTTGAATCTTTGTTTAATTGGTTTATATTTCATTGATTTCTATAATTGTGTATTGAATTGGTGTTCATGGCCATTGGTAAGGGCCTTATGATGTTGAATTGGGTGATTTGGTATTGGCTTGAATTGTTGGCGGTGTTATGTGAATTAATGTGGCCTTGTCGGCGTTACTTTCTAGTATATTGATGATCATGGCCTTGTCGACACTACTTGAACTTATATGTTTGTGTAGTTGATTTGATGATGTGTGATCATATGTACCTATATGTGAAAGTATGTGCTAGACTATTGATACTATCTAGTTGATCATGCTATGCTTTGACTATGTGTTAATTGTGTAGTCTTAGAGTTGATACATGGTTGTTCCTAATTTGGCTATATCAGTCTAAGATGTTTAAGTTTAAGATGTTAAGGTAATGAATAGGTTGACTAAATAAGGTTAAGGGTCAATACTAAGAGTCTAAAGAAAGGTGGGCTATATGTGTTAAATGGATGTATGTTGTATCTTGTTTAGGTAGACTTGTGTCTCTTACTTGATGCTTATATGAATATGTAATGTCTTGACTTAGGAACTTAAAGGGTCTTAGTCTTGAATAAATGAATATAGGTGAGACCTTGAATGATGATAAAATGGTCATTTATGTGGAACCTTGAACCAAGTGGTAAGGTTATGAATTGTGAAGTAGCGAGCCACAATGGTATCCTTCATGTAATGAGTGATAGACTTAAGGTTGATTGGCTGGAACGACATCATAT
This sequence comes from Solanum sitiens, assembly GCA_016801875.1. Taxonomy (NCBI): domain Eukaryota; kingdom Viridiplantae; phylum Streptophyta; class Magnoliopsida; order Solanales; family Solanaceae; genus Solanum; species Solanum sitiens. The sequence continues at coordinate 104,565 of JABWTJ010000830.1, forward strand.
CATACCTTAGGAAAGTCGCGATGAGCTTCTTTTCGCCATTGTGAGATAGCCCTAATGGACCCATCTTTGGTAGAGTAAATGTGATTGGGTCATGATCATGATATGGGACCCATTTATATGAACCTTAATGTAAATTGATCTATAAGAACTAAGGCTAGCACCGAGTGAGTATGGTTAAGGGAAGTAGTTCTAATTAAAGTATGAGACAAGAATACAAAGTACACCCTTCATGTTCCCTAACCATGTGCCTACATGGGATTTCTATGTTCTACTATTGGCAAGTAGAACACCTCATTGAAGTAGGATAGAACTTCAGATTCCATGCTTTGCTATCATGGTCTATGTCGGTTATTTCCTATTCTCATCATATGGGATACATATTAGCATTACACAAGTTCTATGAGGTTTAGGTGGTGGTATGGGACGCTATCTAGACATTGCACAATAGACTTTGAAGATGTTAGTAAGAGTCCCTAGGTTGTGTCTAAGACCATTATTTGAATGTCCTTTATGTGATGTATGTCTTCTAACTGAACTAATGAACTAATGACTTACGTTATGAAGTATGTAAGTGAATAAGTACCTATTCTAGAGTGCCTTAGGGATTCTTTAGTTAAATTATGAAGAGGGCATAAAGGATAATCTCTTCATGGCTTATATATGGATGTCTTGAGAATGACTCTAGTTAGGGAAAAGTTTTGGTGTTGTGTACATGATCTAAGCCTTAGGTAGTCTTAAGGACTATTTAGGTAATCTTGAGGAGGTCAATCATGGACGTTATCTTCTTGATTTACTTAAGTAGGTCTTTTGATAGCCTTTGGAAGGAGAATGTCATATCATCTATGTATTGGTGTGTTTAGTGAGAATGATTCTATCCTAGGGAGTCTATTGTATCTCTTGAGTGTGTGTGTAAGGGATTGTATGGGCGGTCGCTTCACAACTCACTCAAGTGAGACTTAGGGTGTGTTTGGTATGGAGGAAAATGTTTTCCATGGAAAAATGTTTTCCTGGAAAATGTTTTCCTGGAAAACAAAAAGATTTTGAACTTATTTTCTCATGTTTGGTTGGTGAGTAGAAAATATTTTCCGGAAATGATTTTTAGTGTTTGAATCATACCTTGATGTTTAAGATGCTTTGTAAGTGTGTATGTGACTCATTATAAGTAATCTTAAGGGTCACTTAGGCACATCTAAAGAGGGTGTATGGGCGGTCTTTCTTTGTGTGACTTAAGTGAATCTTAGGATAGCTTTAAGTGAGAAGTTTACATGCTAAAGGGTGTCTCAAGTGAAGAATAAGCATCTTCACTGTACAGTGAAATAATTCAGTGTAACAGTGAATGAGATCACTCTAAAGTGATCTCAAAAATATGATTTTGGTTGAATGTTGTCTTATGTGTTTTTAAGTTGTTACATGTTGTTCTTATGATTATAATATGATTTTTAAATGAAAAGATGCATATTTCCAATAAAGTTCGTTTTCACAATTTTATGCATAATGTCATACTTAGTTCATGTGGTTGTACTAATTCCATCATTTATTTTCTATCCATATAGTTCTTGGTTGGTGAAGAGCATTGGGAAGAAGACTTGGAAAAGGATATCGTTCAAGAAAAGTTGAAGTATGTCCTCACTTGACTCGAGGGCATATATGTCATTTTATGTTTCTTTTATGAAGTTTGTAATAGACTTTATAGTAGTATGTTCTTAAATTCGTATGGACCGTGTTCCAAGAATTATCGTGTCTTAAGATGATGATCTAGACTTAGTGTTTTACTATTTCTACATATATGAAAGAGTTTATGACTTCTATATTGTTTTACGAAAAGTTTTAATTCCACACTACTTTTCGTTATGTATATGCGATGAATGATATGAGAGGCTTGTATGAGACCTCCGAGAGGTCAAATACGCAGGTTGCAATCTAAGATTGCACCCTAACTTCTAGGGTGTGGTTTCGGGATGTGACAAGCTTGGTATCAGAGCATAGATTAATGAAAGTAGTCTTAGGAATCAAAAAGTCTCGAAAAGTCACGTCTAATATAGTCTTGACCATTGGTGTGAGTCGCGACACATCTATGTGCGAGAGGCTATAGGCAGTGTGTCAAGTTTCGTGAAGTTTGGAGGTCAAACGTCCAAGAACGTTCATGAAGTTTGAAAGATATGTCTTGAAATGACCTTGTGTGTCTAGGCATGCTTTGTCAAGTTTTATGTATTCGTTTTGGATGAATTTTATGTGAGAGGTGATAAACTCATAGATTATCGTATTCGGGTTGGAAACGTCCGGGAAATTATACCCAAGGACCATCCAAGGGTCCTTTAGGAAGGATTCAAGTTGGTGGCCAAAACTGCCAAAAGGCAGTCCACCTACGGAGGGCAATCGATGGCCAGTGGCCTGGTCGACACCCCGTAGGTGGTGGGATTCATTGGAGCCTTAGACTAGGAGGCCAAGCTTCCATTTTCCAGGCTTTGACCCAATCGATGGTGGACAGCACGGTCCGTAAGTGGGCTTACACCCCGTCGATGGGTCCGTCGTTTGTGAGCCTGTGTTACACGCAGCTCACTGTTAACACCAAGGGTGAATTTGTAAATTCACCCCACTTCCAAATAAGCGTATTGGCGGTTTATTAAGGGTATATTGGGTATTTTAAATGTGTATATAAGTGTTTAACACTTAGAATTATTCATTCTTCTAAAATCAAAACCCCAAAGTCCCTTAAGAAATTCCAAAGACTCCATTGAAGTCCAAATCATGGAACAGCTTGGCGGTGAAGTTTTGAGTGGAAATTCTTAATCAAAGTGAAGAATTAGCTTCATTGAGGTATTGATTTTTATCCTTGAAACTCGTTTCATCAAGGAGCCCAACTTTCAAAGATGTTTTAAAAGTTTTCAAAAGAGGAATTGTCCAATTTCATGATTCTACCATGGGTTCTTGCATTAAAGGTTTTCAAACGTCTATTATGGATTATATTGATGTTGCATTGATGATTTTAAACTAAATTACCTATGAACCCATGAAATTGATGAACCTAAGATTTTGACTAAATTATGGGTTACGTGATATTGGCTTAATGTTGATGAATTCATGTGTAGTTTCTTATGGGATTTCTATTGATGTAATAATTATATTCAATTGTTATCAAATTGGTATTGGATTGTTGAATCTATGTTGAATTGGTTTAGATTTCTTTGATTTCTATAATTGTGTATTGAATTGGTGTTCATGGCCATTGGTAAGGGCCTTATGATGTTGAATTGGGTGATTTGGTATTGGCTTGAATTGTTGATGATGAAGTGGTGGTACGCTGACCTATTTTTTCTTATTAAATGTTAATTATACTTCAATTATGTTATGATTGGTTTCGTCCACCTTTGGTGGTGGTGTTATGTGAATTGTTGTGGCCTTGTCGGCGTTACTTTCTAGTATATTGATGATCATGGCCTTGTCGACACTACTTGAACTTATATGGATATTTGTATAGTTGATTTGATGATGTGTGATCATATCGATCTATATGTGAAAGTATGTGCTAGACTATTGATATTATCTAGTTAATCATGTTATGCTTTGACTATGTGTTAATTGTGTAGTCTTAGAGTTGATACATGGTTGTTCCTAATTTGGATATATGAGTCTAAGATGTTTAAGTTTATAATGTTAAAGTAATGAATAGGTTGACTAAATAAGGTTAAGGGTCATTCCTAAGAGTCTAAAGAATGGTAGGCTATATGTGTTAAATGAAAGTATGTTGTGTCTTGTATAGGTAGACTTGTGTCCCTTACTTGATGCTTATATGAATATGTGATGTCTTGACTTAGGAACCTAAAGGGTCTTAGTGTTGATTAAATGAATATACGTGAGACGTTGAATGATGATAAAAGGGTCATTTATGTGGAACCTTGAACCAAGTGTAATGTAATGAATTGTGAAGTAACGAGTCGTAATGGTATACTTCATGTAATGAGTGATGGACTTAAGGTTTATTGGCTGGAACGGCATCATATCATACCTTAGGAAAGTCAGGATGAGATTCTTGTCGCCATAGTGAGATAGCCCTAATGGACCTTTCTTTGGTAGGGTAAATGTGATTGGGTCATATTTATGACATGGGACCCATTTGTATGAACCTTAATGTAAATTGATCTATGAGAACTAAGGCTAGCACCGAGTGAGTATGGTTAAGGGAAGTAGTTCTAGTTAAAGTATGAGACTAGAATACAAAGTACGCCCTTAATATTCCTTAACCATGTGCCTACATGGGATCTCTATGTTCTACCATTGGCAAGTAGAACACCCCATCGAACTAGTATAGAACATCCGATTCTATGCTTTCCTACCATGGTCTATGTCGGTTATTGCCTATTCTCGTCATATGGGATACATATTAGCATTAGAGAAGTTCTATGAGGTTTAGGTGGTGGTATAGGACGCTATCTAGATATTGCACAATAGACATTGAAGATGTTAGTAAGAGTCCCTAAGTCTTGCCTAAGACCATTATTTGAATGTCCTTTATGTGATGTATATCTTCTAACTGAACTAATGAACTAATGACTAACGTTATATAGTATGTAAGTGAATAAGTAGCTAATCTAGAGTGCCTTAGGGATTCTTTAGTTAAATTGTGAAGAGGGCATAAAGGATGATCTCTTCATGGCTTATCTATGAAAGTCTTGAGAATGACTGTAGTTAGGGAAAAGGTTTGGTGTTGTGGACATGATCTAAGCCTTAGGTATTCTTAAGAATTATTTAGGTAATCTTGAGGAGGTCAATCATAGACGTTATCTTCTTGATTTACTTGAGTAGGTATTTTGATAGCCTTTGGAAGGAGAATGTCATATCAACTATGTGTTGGTGTGTTTAGTGAGAATGATTCTATCCTAGGGAGTCTATACAATCTCTTGAGTGTGTGTGTAAGGGATTCAATGGGCGGTCTCTTCACAACTTACTCAAGTGAGACTTAGAGTCACCCTTGGTAGAAGAATCTTACCTTGATGTTTAAGATGCTTTGTAAGTGTGTATGTGACTCATTATAAGTAATCGTAAGGGTCGCTTAGGCATATCTAGAGAGGGTGTATAGGCGGTCTCTCTTTGTGTGACTTAAGTCAAGCTTAGGATAGCTTTAAGTGAGAAGTTTACATGCTTAAGGGTGTTTCAAGTGAAGAATAAGCATCTTCACTGTACACAATGAAATAATTCACTGTAACAGTGAATACAGTGATCTCAAAAATATGAATTTTGGTTGAATGTTGTCTTATGTGTTTCTATGTTTTTAAATGTTGTTCTTATGATTATAATATGATTTTTAAATAAAAAGATGCATATTTCCAGTAATATCCGTTTTCATGATTTTATGCATAATGCCATACTTAGTACATGTGGTTGTACTAATTCCATGCTTTATTTTCTATCTATATAGTTCTTGGTAGGTGAAGAGCTTTGGGAAGAAGACTTGGACAAGGAGATCGTTCAAGAAGAGTTGAAGCATGTCCTCACTTGACTCGAGGCCATATATGTCATTTTACGTTTCTTTTATGAAGTTTGTAATAGACATTATAGTAGTATGTTTTAAAATTTGTATGGGCCGTGTCCCAAGTATTATCGTGTCTTAAGATGATGATCGACACTTAGTGTTTTCCTATTTCTACATATATGAAACAGCTTATGACTTCTATATTGTTTTACGAAAAGTTTTAATTCCGCATTACTTTTCGTTATTTATATGCGATGAATGATATGAGAAGATTGTATGAGACCTCTGAGAGGTCGAATACGCCGGTCGCAATCCAAGATTGCACCCTAACTTCTAGGGTGTGGTTTCGGGATGTGACACTGGACCTGCTGAAATTTATAAGGTTTTTGGGCCCATTTCATTCTCCTAAAAATTTGGTATACACATTATGTATACTACTGTATACATGCCATGTTTTAGTCCGTATTTCAACATTTTATTCCTTGAAACATCAGCTTGTAACTTGTATCCCGTCATCTTATTTCCATGGTATTTTTTGCAACCTGTAAATCATATCCTCAGTTGTATACAAGTGTATACAACAAGTATACCGCCTATTTACAGGCTTTCCGGGGTCTGAAAAATTCAAGTTCCAGCCATCTATTCATCGTCTTCTACCTGTATGTCGACTCCATTGATTTAGCTGACTCGATAGAGAGATGTTGGGTTTCCATCAACCCGAAATGCAAAGGAAATGCAAGCAAAAAAAAGAAAAGAAAACAAACAAAACAAAAAGAAGAAGAATTATAGTAGGAACATAACTACTAGCAAACGTACTGCAACATTATTAATTCATAATGAAGATAGACACATATTTCATTCGATAAACTAAGAAAATGGCCATAAACCGAGACACAGTAAAGAGAAGGAAGCTTTCTAAATTTTGAAAACTTACAACAACTAAGTGATAATAAGGTAATGCATAGCAAAAACAACTGATATTATGAGCAAATAATTAACAAACAACAAAATCCCAAATACAAACAAAATAGAGACAACATAATGCACTCTAGACACACATCACATTTTATTCAATCAACGATACCCGCTAGAGATGTCAGCTTATAATGTTAAAGGGTCAAGTTAACTTACTTGAAGCAAGAATTAAGAAAAATAACTACAATCGAAGAATTAAACAAAAACGACGTCATTACGAATTAAACATTCTAAATGATGGCATAAACTACATAAAAATGTCCATTGAAATAGAATGATGGGGAGCGATACCAAACAATGATTAAACCGAAGGAAAGGCCATACTAGAGACACTTTCGGATACATACATATACGCCACAACAAATTTATAAGGGGGCAGCCCACATTATGGTAAATAAATTATTAGTGGTTGACATAGCTTTATATAAAGAGAAATGGCATGCCAGTGAGAACAAAAAAATGGAACAAAATTATATATATATATCAATTATTAAAGCTACTAGTCATATAAGTCTAACAGACTGATTTCTCTTTACTAAAAGAAAACGGAAATTAACTAATGACACACAATGGACCAAATGAACTTTGAATGATTTCGGACAAAACAAAATGGAGACACAACCAACTTCCAAGAAAAACAAAGTTGAGATGAGAGATCTAATAACAAACAAATGATACCGAAGGAGCTTATGCTTAAGAACACATTAGGCATAAGAACCAAAGCAAAACAGACATGTGATTCCAAATAACATGAGAGATAAACTTAAACCATCATAAACTAATTCGAACATCTAACCAAGGAAACCCAATGATCAGCCAAGAATTCCCAACAGTGAAGACAATGCCATGAATACTCATATTCCAAAACTAGCAAAATGAAATCACGGACATCCAGCAGAGACAACTTCATGACAATATTGCTCGGAATCAAAGTGAGAAATAAACAAAAGGGGTAGACATTACCTTTTCCGGGCACCTGAACTGGGACGAGAGCGAGCTTGGGTCCGACTTCTACGACCAACAAAGCACGATTCGAACAGTGAATGAAACGGCGGAAGTCTAGACAGCCACTTAACCCAACCACTAAATCACCAACCTCTTTCTTTCGAAATGTATTTGACGCATACAAAAAATTTCTCCTCAACCTATCTTGGTATTGTTGCTAAGTAAAGACCAATTTAACAATTTCTCCAAAAGAGAGAAGATTTTCCTCCACCCTTTTTTTTTCTCCCCCTTACTGTAAACTATAACGGACTATATATATGGGGAAATTATGGTTTGAATTGGGGGGTAAAAACAAATAGAAAATTAGATAAAACAAAGGGTCAAAAAATCAAATTCAAACTCCCTCAAACTTTCACCATTTGGTGGAGGAAAGCTTTTTCTGAAGCTCTCAAACTCTTCCAAAAGGGGAAAGGATGAATGGACGCCCTCAATCAATCTTTCATCCTAGAGATGCTACGTGGCTCAATCTCGAGGTCACAAGGACGAGAGCACGCAGTCTGCTCCTACTGCGACCGGAAAAGTAAGTCGAGGGTGAGGACAAGAGAGCGATGTACTGGTACGCGTCTTTTTACGCTGTGAATGTTTTCCGTGAACTTGCTCTCACGTGAGGCGCATCCATGCGTTGTCTTGCCGCTCAGGCGAAATTCTTCCCTGTGTTAACGCCGTGTACTGAAAGCTTTCTACATTGTACAAAAGTTGTTCTCGTTTTTTTTGTGAAGGAAAAAGAAGTGGGCCAGGTCGGAGGGTTGGAATTGGGTTGGGTTATCCATTATATTAGTTGGACATTGAATGTATTGGTTGTTTGGCCTGGAAATTGTATTGGAATGGGCCTCGGGGATTTTTGAAGAAAAAGGCCCAAAGATTGGTTTCTCTAAATCGGTTTAAAGGATTTCACTAATAATAAATAATATGAATTAATATAAAATTAATTAATGAGCTTCTTAATCTTAACAAAATAAAATAATTATTTAAATTATAAACAAATTAACCTCAAAATATAAACTATCATATAACCAAACTAATTAGTAAAATATTTACACAAAATAAAATGTTTTGAGATGATTTTTGAATATTTATAAAATGTATTTATTATATTTGAAATTACATAAAACATATATATTATTGTAAGACCTCGAAAATGACTTAGATTAACTAGAGACTAATATGTTGGTCTTGGTGTTATAATGTCCTAAATATGCCTAAAATATAGTATATAGGCAGTAGCTAAAATATTAGAGGTGTTGGAAGTCAAACGTCAAGGGACGACTAAGACGTTTGACGACTAAGTCACCAAAATGTCTAAAATGTGGTTATATGTGTTTATGTGTGTTTCATGGTGTTTTAAGCTTCTTAGTAGAGTTAATATATCATGTATAGGAAGTGGTTAAAGTTTTGTGAAGTTTGGAGGTCAAACGACCAAGAACGTCCAACGCGTTCAAAAGATATGCCTTGAGTCGACCTTGTACGTCTAGGCGTGTTTCATCGAGTTTTATGTGTTCGTTTTGTATGAAATTTATGTGAGAGGTGTTAAAATTATAGACGATCGTGTTTGGTTTAGAAACTTCCGGGAAATTATCCCCAAGGGCCATCAAAGGGTCCTTGAAGAAGGACCCAAAATCTGTGTGCAGGCTGTCCCAGGCAGACCTTGGCGACGGAGCAGTCAACGGCCAGTCGTCGATGTGACGCCCCGTCACAGGGTCCCATCGTGGGGGACTTAGCCATGTGTGAAGGATGGAACTTTGGACAGCCACTGTAGCCACCAACGGAGGGTTGTGACGCCCCGTTGTGCCTGTGACGCTCCGTCAAGGGACTGGCGTTGCGCGAGCTCAGTTCTGCGCAGGTGCTGCTGCCAATTAATTGGTAAATTCACCCCACTTCTAAATTAAATGTTGGAAGGTTATTTGAGGGACTTATGGGTATTTTAATTAACTATATAAGTAGTTAACACCCTCTTCATTCTTCAAAATTGAAAACCCAAAACACTTAGAAAATATCCCAAACCTCCATTGAAGACCCTATTGAAGAGGCATCTTGGTGAGGGGTTTTTGTGTCGAAATTTTTCATCAAAGTGAAGAATTATCATCCTTGAGGTACGACTTTTGATCCTTGAAACTTATTTCATCAAGGAGCCCAATCCTCAAGATGTTTTTCAATGTTTTCTAAAGTGAATTGTCCAATTTCGGGATTCTACCATGGGTTCTTACATAAATGATTTCTAAACATTGAATTATGATCTAATTGATATTGTATTGATGATTTTAACCTAAATTACCTATGAACCCATGTAAATTGATTAACCCTAGTTTTGACTACTTATTGGGTTACTTGATATTAAGCTAATATTGTTGAATTCTTATGTAGTTTCTTATGGGCTTTCTAATGATATAAGAATTGTATTCAATTGATATTTAATTGATCTTATATTGTTAAACCTAGATTGGATTTATGTAGATTCATTGAGTTTTATGGTTATTGCTTTGAATTATTGTTCATGGCCATGGGTAAGGGCCTTGTGATGTTGAACTGGTTGATTTCGCATTGAATTGAAGTGTGGATGAGGGGATGAAGGTATGCAGCCCCATTTTCTTTAATTTGATATTAATTATACTTCGATTCTATTGTGCTTGGTATGGTCCACTTATGGTGGCGGTGTTATATGTTTTATTTGCAATTGACGTGGCCTTGTCGGCGTTACTTTATGCAATATTATGAGCATGGCCTTATTGGCAACTACTTGAAGTTATGTGGCTATTTGTGTAGTCTGATTATGTGAAGCATGACATTACCTATCTACATGTGAAGTTGTATAGTCATGTATGTATTCTTCTAGTTATGTTGCCTTAAGTGATCATGTTAGACTTTGACTTGACATTATGAGTGTAGTGTTAGGTTAAGTCTTGGTTATTCCTATTGACTTTATGAGTCTATGTGGAGTATATTAATGATGATATATAGGGTGACTTGAAGATGTTAGGTTGTTTTAGAGGTGTTTCTAGAATGACTTGTATTATGTGTTAAAAGTGAAGTATGTGATGTCTTGTCTTGGTTGACTTGTATCTCTTGCTTGATGTATATATGATTATGGATATGTGATGTCTTGATTTAGGATATTATAACTCTTAGTCTTGAATGTATGAATGACATGTGACTTTAAATGATGTTACGAGAGTCTCTTATGTGCAAATCTTGACTTAAGGGGAAGGTTAAGATTGATTGAAGTGTAAGCCGTAATGGTATCCTTCAAAGTAAAGAAATGATGGACTTAAGGTTAGTTGGATGGAACGGCATCATATTAACACTTAGGAAAGTCACCATGAGCTTCTTATCGCCATTGTGAGGTAGCCCTAGTGGACCTTCCTTGGTAGGGTAAATGTAATTGGGTTATAAACTAGATATGGAACCCTTTTATGTAAACCTAATGTATGAAATACTCTATGAGAAAGAAGTCTATCACCGAGTGAGTATGGCAAGGGAAGTAGTTCTAGTTAAGTATGAGACTAGAATACAAAGAAGCCCTTCATATTCCTTAACCATTTGCCTACATGGGATGTTTCTAAGTTCTACCATTGGCAAGTAGAACAACCTCATCGGAGTAGGATAGAACTCCGGATTCCATGTCTTGCTACCATGGTCTATGTTGGTAATTGCCTATTCTCATCATGTGGAATACATATTAGCATTAGATAAGTTTATGAGGTTTAGGTGGTGGTATGGGACGCTATCTAGACATTGCACAATAGGCTTTGAAGGTGTTATGTGGAATTTCCTAGGTCTTGTCCAAGACCATTATGTGAGAGTCTTATGTGATGTATGAGTCTTAATGAACTAATGATCTAATGACCTATGTTAGTAACTATGTAAATGAATGAGTACCTAATCTAAAGTGGCTTAAGCATTCCTTAGCTAAAGTGTGAGGATGGCATGGAAGGATGATCTCTTCATGTCTTATCTTTGGAAGTCTTGAGGATGACTCTAGTTAGGGAAGTTGGTTAATCTTGTTGACATGATCTAAGCCTTAGGTAGTCTTAAGGACTATTTAGGTAATCTTGAAGAGGTCACTATGGACGTTATCTTCTTGATTTACTTAAGTAGGTCTTTTGATAGCCTTTGGGTAGAGAATGTCATATCACCTATGGTTGGTGATTTAGTGAGAACGATTCTACTATAAGGAGTCCATAGGATCACTTGAGTGTGTGTGTAAGGGATTGTATGGGCGGTTCCTTCACATTTTACTTATGGGAGACTTAGGATTCATGATTGGTAGAGAAATCTCACAATGATGTTTATGATTGCTTTGTAAATATGTATGTAACTCATTGTAGGTAATCTTAAGGGTCGTTTAGGCACATCTAGAGAAGGTGTATGGGCGGTCTCTCTTCGTGTGACTTAAGTTAATCTTAGGATGACTTTAAGTGAGGAAATTACATGCTAGAAGTTGGTTATTAAAGGAGTTAGTAAGTTACTGAAACAGTGAAGTCAATTTAGTGTAAAGTGAATTGAACTTACTGTAAAGTGATGCCTAAATTTGGTATTCTTGATTAATTACTTTCTTATGTGTTTCTAAATGGATTAATGATGTTATTATGATTAAAATATGATTTGTAAAATGAAAAGATGCATATTTCCAATAAAGTCCGTTTTCATGATTTTTATGCATAATGCCTTACTTAGTACATGTGGTTGTACTAATTCCATGCTTTATTTTCTATCTATAGTTCTTAATAGGTGAAGGGCTTGTGAAGTGAAGACTTGGATATACAAGGATCGTCCAAGAAGAAGTTGAAGTATGTCCTCAATTGACTCGAGGGCATATGTCTTTTATGTTTTCTTTGAAGTATTGTAATAGACTATGTCTTTCTATTTTCGTATTGAAGTATGGGCCGTGTCCCAAGTATTCTTGTGTCTTAAGATGATGAGATTGAGACCTAGTGTTTTTTCTAATTTCTACTTATATGAAAGAGTTTAAAGACTTCTATATTGTTTTACGAAAAGTTTTAATTCCGCACTACTTTTCACTATGTATATGCAATGAATGATATGAAAGAGGCTTGTCTTAGAACTCCGAGAGTTCGACGCCGCCAGTTACAATCCAAGATTGTACTCTAACTTCAAGGGTATGGTTTTGGGATGTGACAATTATAAAGTTATAAAAACTAGAAGATTAATTAAAGATAACTTAAAAAATATTTTAAACTTTACACAATCTAATTATTTTAAATCATTTGGAATTTAAGAAGCTCGATGATTAATTTGTATTGTGGAGGTCCAAAATAGGGTGTCAACAACTGTCCCTCTTCATCTTTTGGAAAAAAGATTTGGTACAGACTTTAAGAATTATGGTTTAACCGTCAAAGTGGGTTTCCTACATATCTCAAGCTATATGAGAATTGTCACGACCCGAAAGCACCCCCTAGAAGTTAGGGATAACTCTCAGATTGTGACCGGGCGTTCTTGACCCTTTGGGGTCTCATAGAAGCCCTTTAACTATCGTTCATCACATAAGACATGAAAACTAGTGCGAAATTAAAAGAATTTCACGAATAATTAAATAAAAGAAGTCTTTCATAAATACTAAGAGAATCTCATCGTCACAAGCCAACTTAAGACATGACATAATATCTTAGGGACACGACCCTTTACATTAAAGGAAAATACATAATAAGTCTTAATAATAAAACTAGGAAACGTAGACTATGTCCTTGAATATATGAGGACATACCAAATCTTGAGAGAGTAGATTTTTCAAGCTTCACCTTCAAACCTTCAAAATCTTCCAACCTATACTTATAAGGTATAGAAAAGTATGGGGTTAGTACAAACAATGTACTAAGTATGGCATATGCAAAAACATGCAAAAAGGGATATTTTAGTAAAATAAGCTTTCATGCGAAATAATTGTAACATTCATGAATTTAGAAGAAAAATAACATAAGAATGATCATTTAAAGAAGGATTTCCATAATTTTATCCCAAAAGCACACTTTACAGTGAACTTACCAACTTAACAGTAAACCTAATTTTTTCATACGGACTTCACGAAGGTACTCTTTCCCAATAGGACTCTTAGGTCACACTAAGTGCAATGTGAGAGTAGCATCCCATACTACTACTCCCACTTAGCTCTCCTAATGGATTCTCATGGAGTGAGCACTTTTCTATAATATAACCACCATCACAGATAACCATAGAAAACATTACAGTGATTTAAAATACGTTACAGTGAACTCAAGACTCCAACAATGGTGAATTCCCCAGGTGTTGCCAACGAGGAAGTGAACTCATTTCCGTAGGAGTTTCCCTACCTAAGAATAATCCTAAGGCTCTCCAAGGTAAGACATGAAGAAAACGTCTAAACACTCCCTTCAATGCACACCAAAGCGATCCTCAAGACTACCCCTTTCGGCTTACTCGCCTGGGGAGAACAAGTCACCACTCAATCACAAGACATTAGAAGAACACCCAACAAAACACCATAGACTTGCCTTTCGAAATGCCTACTTAGTGCAATGAGTAGATAGCGTCCCATACCACCACCTACCCTAAGTAGTACACTCTTTTAGAAGGTTAGGCACCAAGTCTTCCCTTTTGGAAGGTCCTACTTAGTGGAAGGATAGATAGCATCCCATACCACCACCTACCCTAGGTAGCATGTTCTTTTAGAAGACTTAGTTCATTCAATTAACATAGGTAACACATTCTTTTAGAAGACTTAGAACTTTCGTTACATTTGTGGGGGGTTAGCTTAACCGACAAAAACCATGAGTGCTAAACATGGAATCCCGATATTAACCCCTATCAGATGAGGGACCCTCACTTGCCTAGAGTAAGGTCATACTTCTTAGCTTTTACATGACTTTCTCAATAGCTACACCTATGTGGGAACATAGTTAAAGGATAAGGAGATTGATACTAAGTAACTCATTTTGTACTAACGAGGAGTACTCATCTCAAGAGGTACATTGGATACAACATCTCAAATCACGAAGTGTAACCACCCCTTCTTCATATCCTCTCGGTTCTAGGCATAACTCCCCACGAATTCTAAACATTATAAACTATAGGTTAAGGATAACGAGTGAATACCACATCTCAACTCACAAAGAGTATTCATCCTCCGGCCTATCTTGGAAAGCTCATTAGGAATAGTGGGGTTTCTACTAAACACTTCATCTCAACTCACGAAGAGTGTTCACCCCAAGACTCTCATTTTGACTCAACTTAACATCATACATTCACTTAAGTGTGTGTGTGTGTATGTGAGCACACCTTGCATATAAGCATCATTTCATGCACATTACTTATATACATGCTTTAGACCTTCATTCATCAACTAACACACTTTACATGCTTTACATAATCATATACTTCATTTAGACATAATCTAGGTCAAACATACAATTCAAGCTTCGCAAAACACAATACAAGACCCATTTGAAATATCTCTTCATTTCACATATTAGACCTTCAAAACCACACTCACAATACATACTAAGTAATATCAAGTTCATCAAGTAAACACCGCCACCAAGAAGGTGGACCATACCACTCAAGATTAATTTATAATATAAACTATACAATATAGGAAACTCATCATTTAACCAAGCCATTACCACCTATAATCATTTTCTCAATATTTCATCATAATAAGGCCCTTAGGGCAGTAGCTAAACCAACATAACAACACAAGAAAACAAGAGTTTATTCTCTACACAAACATGCTCATTTAACCCATTTCTTATGCCAACATTTGAAGAAAAGATTTAACATGATTTCATTGAAATTTTAACATTAAAATCATCAACTAACATTAGAAACATCATTAATAAGTCATTTGAAACGTTTTCAGGCAACACCCATATTTAGAGTTGAAAGTAGTAGAAAGTAGGGTTGAAAACCCTTTTTCAAAATTCATTAGAAATGACTCCTTGAATGTAAGAGAGTTCAAGGATGGATACTATACCTCAAATGTAAGAAAACCGAATGATTTTGGTGAAGAAACACGTCCAAACCAGCCCTCCTAGCCCTTCTTGACTTCTAGCTTCCAAGGAGACTTTGAGAGTGTTTGTCTTTAGAGAGAGAGTTTGAATTTTGAAGTGAGGGGTCTTTTCTAGGTCTAGGACTTAAAACCAATCTAATATAACTTAAAAACCCTAAAAATATCATCCTAGGGTCATAAAAGACTTGGGGTGAATATAACACCCCAAGACTTCACAAGCAACGTTGGAGCTTTTGGGACAGTCACCATCAACGGACCAACCAACGGACAATTTATCAAAGGAAGGACCATTGGTGGGGTTTCTTTAATTGGGACTGCAACTCACTAACCTGCAGGCTCTCAAGTCCAACCGATGGAAGGGGACCAACGGATCATTTGTGAACTGATAGTCTGTTGGTTGAGAATTAGCCCCATTTGGGGCGTGGACATCCTGCCTTGTAGGTCCAATTGACGCCCATGGTTGACGGACCGTTGGTGGACCAACGGACCGTCCTTTGGGTCGTCGTTTGGTCACTGCTTTGGCAGTTTGGTCCAAGTCTTGGGCCCTTCTCTAGGGCCCCTTGTGGGTCCTATGTGGGGTCGTGCCCAAACGTTAAACCCCTAAACATGGTTGTCTAGGTCTTAGTACCATCTCATACAAGTTTCAAGTAAAACTAACATGTAGAACTCACTCAAACACCTCAAGACACACAAGTACTTTCTAGGGCACACCTTCCGAACGTCATGGACGTTCTTGGTCGTTTGACCTGCAAACTAAACCAGACTTCTAACACTTCCTAAGAACACTAAAGTAAATCATTTTAACTTAAAGTTACCACAATAAACAACCACGAAGATCTAGTTTACCTTACTTCGTTTTAGGGCATTACATTCTCCCCCACTTGGGATAACATTCATCCTCGAATGACACTAAAACTCTAGGACCATGTCAAATGCTTAGCATCACATAACACATTAGAATCATCATCAAAACATCCAAAATCACCGCATCAACTTACAATGAGCATGATTTCACATTGGCATACACTTAGCACGTAGGCAACTTTTGCCAAACTTCACAAAGTCAAAATTCATTTATAGCTTGGCCAAACTAAGCACTGAATTGTTCTTATAAGCTAATCAAATGTTAAAATTTGTCTTGCTTAAAATGATGAGATTACTATAGTATATACATGAATTTAATTGACTTGGCTACTGATAATATCATGACAAGTGTTTAGTGAAAGTTTGGTTTATGCCAATAAATTGGCCAGCAATATTATTTCCAAAATATGTAATAGAATTGGCCAATGATTAAGTCATACCAATCTTATATGGCCAATGTAAATTATGATGTTTCTTGTAAGGACAAATACATGTTAAAGATTGACTTGACAAGATATAACTCAATGAACTCATAACCTAGGGTATGCCAATGATTGGGACAAGTCCCAACATACCCTATCTAAATGAACTTGTGAACATAGTAGCACATTGAATAAGTCATTATAACTTTCATAAAGAATGGTACAAGACTAGCAAATAACATTGAACAAGATAAGGTGAGTAATGAAATAACTAAAATCTTATGAGTTATGAAATTAACCTAAAATGGGGTGTTAAAAGAAGTGAGACAAGTCTCACTTGCACCTAAACAATTATGTTAAAGATACTCACATAAGAGGGTGTTAGAAATTGTGAGACAAGTCTCATTCACACCATGATGATAATGTAAGATTTAAGTTCACACTCATAAAGTATAGAAAGAGATGACAAGTCATCCATTGAGCTAAGCATACCTCATACTATAAGAAAACTTATATAGTGTATGAGTCAACTCTAAAAGTTGTAAAGTATAATAATTGAGCTAAGCACCGATAGACTAGTAATGAGCTTGTGCAAATACATGTATGCCTCATGAGATGAGACTAACACCAAGGTGGATAAGGGTCTCCAAATTCTCCTAGTCTTTGAACTATGTCGCCAACATAGGTTACTAGCTAGTGGATCCACCAAAGAAAGCTAGGAAGTATTCGGTTTCACTTTGGCCGGTGAACCACCTCTTTTAAGTGTGGGAAAGACACTGGATTTCATGTTAGCTCACATGATCTATGTTGGTTAAATGCTAAATATTTCCTTAAAAAATTAAGAAAGAAAGAAAGAAAGAACTAGGAAGATGAGGGGTGTTAAGATAGGATGACCAAAGGGTGAGGTTACACTAAGTAATGATGTAAGTCATTCTTAGTCATTGCGCAGAAAGATCCCAATGGAAGTCTTAAAAGAATATCCTAAGTCAAACTAGCATGGTCAAAGTGAACACGAGATCAAAGAAGAAGAAATGTAAGTTCAAAGTGAACTAAGTAAGCAAAAGCATAAGAATATCAAATCATCAGTGTTTGATAAGAATGAACTTTTAACAGTTATTGGTTTATGCACATAAAGGGAGCAAAACATAATTACTCATCAATTGGAGTATGAATATATGCCCCAACATCTTTATATTATGCAAATGATCAAAGAATGGGCATAGCCAATAAAGATAGTCTTATAAAGACTTCATGCCTAATTTAACAATAATGGAAAGAACAACTTGTGTGTAGGGTATTCAAATCATTTCCTTAGTCTTTTGGATAACTTACTTGATTCATTGTAGCGATGGGACTACAATGAATCATTGCACTCGTAAGTAAAACATATGATCAAAGGAGATCATTGAACTACACAACAAAAAGAAGAAAAGACTGAAAAATAAACTAAGACTACACAACAAAAAGAAGAAAAGACTGAAAAATAAACTAAGTCTGGGAGAGGGAGCTCTCGGCCTAAGGGGAGCAAAAATATTAAAATTTGCTTGAGTTGTTTTAAAATTATGGTCATGATTCCAAGGTCTTATATACATATAGAAAATTAGTTGTGTGCTTTAAATGCATGAAAATATGTCATATTTATAGCATGATTCAAAAATAACGAATTAGGAAAGTGAAGTGACTTCACTTTCAAAAAATGGCATGTTGCTATATGAAGAGATTTCCTTGATCATGCATAGTCCTTATGTGTTTATGTGCATACACCCATACTTAGTACAAGTGTGAACTAACCCGTATACAATTACTATTTCTATAGGTGCAGGTCCTTGAAGAAGATTGAAGAGCAGTTGAAGCTGTTTGGACTAGTACCTCCAGACTTTGGTTGGTCCTCTTGAGTTCGAGGATGCCTACACTTTATTTTCTAGCTTTAGTAGATTAGACATAGCTAGTGGATGTTATCTCTAGCGTTTCCTTTCAAACATTTGCTCAAGATTTTGTATTAAGGCCGGTTTGGCAACTATTAATGATATTATGAACACTTCATTTCAATTGTTCAATCTGTAAATATATGGTTGTTTATTTTGAGTTGTTAGTATATCACTCTTATGAAAGAATTATATGAAGTCTAAGTACACTTGAGTAAATTTAAAAAGTTTTAAATTTTCTGCTAAATTTAACTGTATGATTGTGATGAAAGCTAAGAAGAGGCTTGCTTGCGACCTCTGAGAGGTTAACAATGCCGGTCTCATCTAGGGTATAGGACCTGGGTGTGACAAATTTGCTTCATACCACATATTCTCATAGGTAGTCATAACCACATATAATAATTTAGACCAATAGCATATTCATTAACATAGTCAACATCATATAAGAGTGTCATCATATAAACCCAACATTTCAGTATACATGATATCATAATACATAAGACCATCTCCTAGGACTCCTTTTAGATTTAACTTGTGCAATTTCTAGGTAGTCACATACCCCTATCTATCCTAAGTAGACCCCTCAAGTCATCCTAATCATTGTCCATCTTTATTTAGTCATTCATTTTAATTTGGGAAATACTTGATTTAACCGACATAGACCACCTGAGCTAATCTTGAATCTGGTGTCATGAAACCCTACACCGAAAGAAGGTGGACTACTTTCCAAGGTAGTACCAAAACATGAACTAGCATCTAGGTGGATCCACTAGTTAGTATTCCTATGGGGGTAACATAGTTCAAGAACTAGGAGACATGATTGAGACCCTCTTTATGACATTGGCATTGTAATCTCTATTTCATGAGTATAATATTGAACCTACCTTCCATTCTTGGGAAGGGACACTCATCTCTACTAGTTCACTAGGTTCTAAGTTAGAGTCCCTTTTTGAAATGTCCTTAAGCCTTTATTAATCATCATAGCTTAGTATAGGTCGTAGGAGACTAACCCCCTTGTATATAATCATCATTTAGCTCATTAGGAATTGTATGAGAATATCCTTCCAATAAAACCCTCATATGTGAGATTAACACACAATCATGATCATGTCATAGTAAGGCACATAGGTAATTCATAACCAACCATATATCATTACATCTTGATCATAATTTAATGATCCATATAGTCAAGACATTTCAATTACATTCATCATACCATCACCTATATAATCTAATCACAATTAACACTTCAATTGAACATCATCATTATGTACTAGTCATCACAATTGAAGTAAGGATTTAAGATCATAGGTCTTACCAATTAATCTTCACAAGTCCTCTTCCATGGTCTTACCATTAACAACTCATATTCATCCATTAATAGGCTTAATAACATCATACATAGTAATTAACACAAGAACTAAGTCAATTGCATCAACACTAATCAATTCAACATCAATTCATCACCTAGGGTTAGGGAAATAGGGTCAATTCATGATCTCTTCCATAGTTATAGGTCTAACATAAAGAACTACCCTAATTCACCAATAATTCATAAAAATACAACCATAATAACAAGTAGAAATCAAGAACAATACAATTTAAAAGATCAATTTTGGATTAGAAAGAAACCCATGTTCAATTCATCTTTTGGAAATCAATTTTGAAAGTACCCTTTGGGGAAAGGAATCCCAAAGGTCAAGAGTTCCCATAACTTGTTAATCCTTGAAGATTGATGGAATAAAGTGATGCTCTTTCTTCCCTAAATCCCTTTGATCTTGGTCTTCTGTGGAGTCTTGTTTGGATAGATAGAGAGTAGAGAGAAGGAAGAGAATTTGTGTTTCGGGAATTGTAGGTGTTGGGTTAGGTTAATGAAGGTTAGGTCTTTATATAGTTCCTTAATTCACTAAATTAGACCTACCTTAATCCCTAATTAAACCCCTAACTAATTAACTAATTAAATGAACCCTCTTAAAATTGGACAGCTTAACTCAGGCCTGACCTACGAGACCCCGACCTACGGTCCGTAGGTCAGTCGACGCCCCTTGCCCCTCACCGTCCTGCACATCCGTTGATTGTGTCAGAGCCTGATTTTTGTACACTTTTGGAAAATGTCTTAAGTGTTGAACGACGGTGACATCGATGCCCCGTCAACCAGGGGACGCCCAGTCATTTGGCAAGCATAGATGTTGCTGTCTTTTGACAGCTTTTCGGTCATTTGGAAGGGTCCTCTCCAAGGACCCTTAAGGTGGTCCTTGGGGATTCGTACCCGTAATATTCGACCACAAAAATAGTCAAATACATGTTTGAAACCTTTCTACAAAATTTAATCATATTCCGACTCCGAAAACCCCGTGAAACATGCCAAGGCACACTAGCACCTATTGCACAAATCTCCAAACGTCATGGACGTTTCTTGACATCTTTACTCTAAAACTTCCTAAATGGTATATAAAGATTATTTTTGGTATTAAAACAGTGTTTAAGGCCTTTGATACTTATGTGAGGCTCCAAATTAGGTCTTGGACTTTCGGAGTGTTACAATACTACTTACACCAAGTGTTCCCAAAAAGTCACCCTAGAGTAGGCATAACCTACTCAAAAAGTCATAACATCTTCAATTATTACTAGACATAAGGACATAAACTTCATAACATCAAGTAAGGACTCATTACTTTACTAAACTTTTGTCATAACTCATTTGGTTCATATTATAGGTAAACCACCCTCAAAACCCCTTCACAAGCTTACTTGTGGAATGTACACATGGAGTCCCATACCCCTACATATACTAAGTACACTCATTTAGATGTCATAAGTGTAATTCACATGCATAGTCATAATTCATGTCTTAGCATAGCAAAGTCACCTTAATATGCAGTCATACAAATCATACATAACATAAGTCTTAATTTCATAAAAGTTAATATTATCCTTTCTTGGAGTTTACTAGTGCAATGCATGGGAAGGGTGCATAGTCCTACCTATACTAAGTAACTTCATCAAGGAGTTGTGATTAGAGTTTATATTCTTATCTTAGTTCATTTCTTAACTTCCGGGAGACATATAAATAACTGACATAGACCATGTGAGCTACATGGAATCTGGTGTTCTACTCCTAAACTGAAGAGAGAGGGTACTACTTGCAAAGGACCATCATACATAATAGCTATTCTAGTGGATCCACTAAGCTAAAACCTACGAGAGCACGCAACTATGGAACATCGAGATTTCCACTAGAAACCTTGACTTGCTAACGTGGAGGTTTCCATCTCATGAGACAACATCTATGTTAGGAACCCAGAGTTTCTAATTGTCAAGGTTCTCTTGGGGGAATCCAGATTTACTAAACGTGAAGCTCCCACTCTCATTTGTCATGCTCACTCGGTGTTAAGCTCAAACTCTCTTTTTAAACACAATTAAGCCTTTGATTAACATTAGTTCATAAAGAAGGCTTTAGGAGCTTGCTCTTTCATACATAATAAAGCTCAAAGGTTTCTAAGATGAGAATGTCCTTTCATCATAAAATCTACTTCAGGTGAGAATGTCCTTTCACATAATTCTACCATTAATACAATCATGTGTGTGTGCATACATATGTGAGATCATCATTAGCCATATAGACCACACCTAACCCTAACATGATCATCCACATATATAAAATATCATCCACACACCTAAAGCAGGCAACTAGTGTGGAAGACTATACATATAACTTCACATAACATCAATTCACTTAGAACATGATACTAGAATAAAGTCTTACACCTATGAACCTCATAACCACAAAATCATCATATCAATTCATCTTGCATCTAATGCCTTCGAGGCCATAATCATCACATATAACAATACACAATAATACAAACACCGCCACCATAAGTGAACAATGCCACACTATGCAATTCAAGGTCAATTCCATTCTAGATAGAGAGATCTAGGTCAACTCACGAATTCTCCAAGCTATGAGCACATTAGATCATTCCTCCACAATTCATATTCAATTTACATGGATAATAATAGTACTAGGAAATTCAACATAATCGAATCATAATTCAATCAACATAGATTCAACATCACAACACCCACATTATAGGCCAATTTGAGAAACTAGGAGGATCATGGGTTCTTCATGAAATTGGATTGAAATTCATAATTAAAATAGTAGCTAATCATAAGTTCATCATTAGAATGCTTTTAAAATCAATTTGACTATAAGCCCAGTGCTAGATTAAAAATTGTGAATTTTTATATTTGAATCACTTTTGAAAATCTTTGATTGAACTTATTAAATGAAAGAAATTAATGATCAACGATTACCATACCTTATTGATTGAAGACCCATGAAAAATTGGAGAAGAAACCATAAAAATCCAGTCCCTATACAAGTTTTAAAACACTTTATTAACATGCTATTAACCTTTTTAGGCATATTTGAGGCTCTAGAAAAGTTATTTCACTTTGAGGGTCTTGACAATATCCCCCACTTGGGAACATTCGTCCCCGAATGACACTTGGAACTTTTAAAACACATTCAAGGACTCAATGACCCATATAGCAGCTCACAACATTTAATATGTTATCATACAATAGTCAATGCACCAAACTTACAAGGAAAACTAACATCATACCATCATGCAACTAAAGTAACATAGCCAAACATGGATTACTCTTACAATTCCTTCCATACTTACATGCTTCTTCATACTCATTGCCATTTGGAGAAACTACCTTCTCCAACTTTAGGTATGCTCATTATTTCATCACAAGGTTAGACATACAATGGATTTGAAATGCACACATAGGCATAATCCACACTTCAAATCATGAGAAAATTAAGCAATTCATTTAGTTTCACAAAAAACATGAATAATATGGATCAACTACTATACTATAGCCTAGACATATTGTCACATCCGGGGATCACCCCCCGATGTAACCGGCGTCGGCGTCCTCTTTGGGGATTAAGACTAGCCTCTTAGCTTACTTCATTACATTCATAGGTCAAAATGTGGAAAATTTTAAAACTTCTCATTACTTCTACATTGAGGTTTACATAGACCTCTACATACACATAATATGTATTCATATCTAGTATAACCCTTCATATAAGAAGATTCCATAATCTTCTTTTTTTATTGCACATAGATATATAAGATACTTAACATAGTCTTAAAAGAGTGTCTCATCTCATAACTATCTAAAACAAGAGTATATCAATTGGGCATATCCCATACATCAAAGTAATAAAGCCACATATAGGCTATACAATTTCTAGTCAAATGAAAAGGAAAGAACATAGAAGTCTTAAAGATAAAACAACCTCATAATCTTGATATTGGCATTGTCCTTGGAAAGTGAGGACCTACCCAACTTGGATCAAAAGCCCTTCAACGACCGGAACCTAAAATGTTGGGGAAAAGAGAGAAAGGGGGGTTAGCACATCACATGTACTAAGTATGAGACCATATGCACATATAATATCAAATCACGCTAATAAGGGACATTTCATTAAAACATGCTACTTTTTATTTGGAAAGCCTTATGCACATTCAAGAACAAATACAAGTCATTAATGCACATTGATCAAGTCAATACCATGTACTATACAAGATTAAACCACCCTAAGTCTAATCAAGTCACATGCATATCAACATACTTGAACCCATAACTAAATACAACTCTATCATCAAGTCATAACATCACAAGTATGAATAAGAGTTCATCACATTATATCAAATCAAGACCATTACTCATGACCCTCATTAAGTCCAGTTGAGCAATAACTAAGAAAAGCCCCATAACCTTACTTAATCAAGTCAACCTAGCAAGAACCATAACCAATGTCCAACTCCACATAACATATCATTAAGAGTACATAATATGATTCTTTAACAATAGAGACTAAATACATGTTCATAAGAGTAACCAACATCATAGAGTGTCATTTACATGTAAGATCATCACATTATCATCATTTACATTTATAAGCATATACATACATAAGAACAACCTCCTAAGACTCTCTTCAAGGCTAACTAGTGCAATGTATAGGTAGAGTCCCATACCCCTACTTAGACTACGATAAACCCTTTAGGTAATCTTAGTTAGAGTTCATTCATTACTTCATTTTATCTTTTGGGAACATATTGCCCTAACCGATATAGACCACATAAGCTAATGTGGAATCCGCTGTCATGGAACCCTACACTGAAAGAAGGTGGACTACTTACCAAGGTAGTACCATAACATGAACACCACAACTACGGGGATCCACTAGCGAGTATTCCTATAAGGGCAACATAGTTCAAGAACTAGGAGATATAGTTGGGACCCTCTTTATACTACATACATTATAGTCTCCAATCTCAAGAGTACATTAGTGATCCTACCTTCCCTATGTGGAAAGGGACACCCCTCACTCTAGTTCACTCAGTGCTAAGCTAGAGTCCCTTTTGAAATGTCTTTAATGTCCTTATTAAACATTATAGCTTAATGTAGGTCATAGGGTCTATTCCTTATATAATCATCATCATCATAGCTCAATAATAATTCCATGAGTATAGTCCTTTCATTAAAATTCATATAAGTGAGGTTAACACATTTACATAATCATTCATAATAAGGCACATTGGTATATCATCACCATCCTTATAACATTTACATATTAGCCAACACCTCACAAACCATAGTCAATACATTTCAATTCAACATCATACCAACCCTATCAATCCTAATATAAGGTATATTTCAATGCAACATCATCACTTCATCACAAGTAACCACTATTGAAGTAAATAATAGGGATCATAAGACGTAACAAAGTCTCTTTCATAAGCCAACCTCAAGGCCTTACCATAAACCCTCAAACTCAACCCAACAAGGGGTGTAATATGATCATATAATAATGACCAGCATGATAACAAGGCCAGTTGAATCATTATACAATAACTCACCACTAGTTCATAGCCTAGAATTAGAGGCTTAGATCAAGTTGACAACCTAATTCACAATCTAGGTTATTACTCAAGATAACAACATAGGATAGTAATCAACACACTAATTGAGTTATAAACCAATTGCAACAATAATATACAATTCAATTCATGATCACAACATAGGGTTAAGGGGAAAAGGTCATCTTCTACAAAAGATGCCAGTCCATAAAGAAATAACATAATTAAGTTATAATATATGTTAATCTATTCATTATATCTAAAATAAATCATAAACAAAGCAATTCACAAGATCAATTTCGAGATTGGAAAAGACCCACATGAATTTCATACATTTGAAATCAATTTGATGGAACCCTTTGGGGAAAGAGGTCCCAAAGGTAAAAAGATTCCATACCTTAATGTTTGATAAAGATTGATGGATAAACCTTGGTGATTTCAGCCCTGAAACCCACCTTTACCTTGTCTTCTATGGTGTTCTTCAACTTGGGAGAGAGAAAGAAGAGAGAAGGAAGAGAGTTTTGGTTTTGTGAATTATGAGACTTAGGTTAGTCTAATTAGGTTAGGGTATTTATATAGGTTGTTAATTAACTTAATTAGGCTTCCCTAAACCCCTAATTAATTAATTAACCACCTATTTAATTAAATCAACCCAACTTAAAACGAGCAGTGAAACATGTCACTCACTAACGAGACACCATCGACGCCTCGTGTGTCAATCGACGGACCGTGGGACCAACTGTCCTGTTGGTCCATCATTAAGGTCTGATACTTGTCAAAACATGCCCTTGGTAAAATATTCTAGTTGTGGATCGGCGGAGGAAATCGACGCCCTGTCGATTGGAACACAGTTCGTTGATGAAGAGTTGTGGGCGCATACTGCCTTGGGCAGTCTTCGAACCAAATGCAAGGGTCCTCCTCAACGGCCCCTGGTTGGTCCTTGGGGAGTCGTGACCGGACATTTCGACTATGAACTAACTCTAATACGTGTTAGACACCCTTCCACCAATTTTCACCAATTTCCTACTCCTAAATCTTAGTCAAATAGGCTAAGGCACACTAGCACCTCATTGAACTAGTTTTCGGACATCATGGACATTCCCCGATGTTTTGATTTCTAAACCTCCTAAATGACTTATATACATTAAAATAGACCTTAAAACAGTGTCTAAGCCCTTTGACACCTATGTTAGGCTCTAGAACACGTCTTAGATTTTTGAAGTGTTACACATAATACCATAAAGGTCATATATGACATTACCATGTTTAATTTTTGTTCAAGGAATAACTACCTTCTCCTAGTCACAACATACACACATGGCATCATAGAGTTCACATAAAAACAATGCGCAAGGGTCAATTTATTTTATGGAGTATTTCTTTACTCCAAACCATAATATGCTCATACTCTTTTCCTTATGAAGTCAAATATGGCAGCTCATACCACACGCATCACAACAAATAGAAAGTAACTTTATACAATTTCAATTTCTAGCATGACACTAGCTTTCATAAACATGCATCATTTAGGAAAATTGTTACACTTCATAGGAACACATTGATGACATTGACTAGACCTATCATCACTTCTCAAGAGCGAGCCTACATGAACACTTCCCAAGTCATAAAAGTCACATATTTGTAAAGGGACTCATACTTTCGCATTTAAAAAAATTCAACACTTCATTATTGGGCCAAAACACCCTTACATTAAAAGTGTTATCAAGCATGTTCATCTAGCAATCTCATGAAGTCAAATGCACATTTACCATATTAATATGTACAACAGCTGTAAAACAAGAAATATTCCTTTTTAATTAACTCATGACCTTTCAAAACATGTATAACATAGTTTCATTTAAGACATGCATAAGATATGGAGAACATGAAACTTATACTTATATGTAAGACTTCTATCATAAACAAGCTACTAGGAACTTTTTGGTTTCAAGTTTGAGTAGGAAAAGAAAGAAAATATAGGGATATCTACCACCTTACTACTCACATCATCATACCCCACTTAGGGTAAAACAATTTAAGAGAAACTTATTTCATCCAAGAGAACTTGGACTTACCAATCTTTCTAGTCAAGCATCACATCCCCCTTTTGGGATAAAGCTTAAGCAAACCCTTCTTAACGTCACCTCCTTCCATCTCTTAAGAAGGGACCATTTACCACTTAGTTATTCACTCACACTTCACTAGGTGAGGAATTCAAGGGACCACAAATGAGTAGCTACTTTACTCCCCTCCATAACCATGACTTAAAGTTATTCTTAACCTAGGGAAGTTCAACGGAACTCAAAATGGGAACACTGAGGGCATTCATAACCATACAATCTAGGCACATTATCCCTCACTTTGGGTAAGCCTAATCAATATTCATCACTTCTTGCCCTTAAACGCCAAGGTCAAAGCAAATCAAAACCAAACCTACATACTCCTCACATAAGGAGACTTAACATCATTGAGGATTTCCCACTTCAAATCTCATCCAAGGAGCTTACTAACTCAACCATTAAGATAGGTCATGCTACCAATTCCCATGAGGCCTAACAACACCATGAATACGAAGGGTGATTCCATTCCTCACAACATCCTACCACCAAGTTCAAACAAGGTAAGTAGTTCCGTATTCAAGCCTACAAGGGTCATCACCTTTTTGTGGAAAATTCCAACCAACCATGCCTGGATACAATCTAATCACCTCTTCAAATGGTCATATCCAAGATAAATCTTGGAAGTCAACTAACAACTTCAAGGTAGGTCAACATCAATTCTCTCCTTATCTTTGAGAGTTGAGGGGTACATACTACACTCTAAGTAACTTTAGGGCTAAAACATAATCCCAAATTATGGAATAAAAAACCTTTCTCCCCTTTTTCCCACTCTTAGAGTAGGTCATACAAGGACTCATAAACCAATGATAAGGGTTCTCTCATTAACTAGCATACTTCAAAATTTCCTTACTGGATTAGATACCAAACTTCCCTCCTTAGGAGCAAGTCTATACAAAAGACTCCATTCACACAAGGGCAACTATAAGGAAATTCTCATAAAACAAGGAAACATCATTGTTTCACTATTTACCAGTTTTCTCCAAACCATTTCAAGCCCATCTCATAACATTTCACTACCATCATACATAACCTTAAAACAACCCATTATTACAAAAGGGACTCCATTAAACTATAACTCTTAAAAAGCTATCACCATATCATATATAACTTCTCAACATAATATCTCATAATTCAAATATTGCCATAAATGGCATCACATCAAAATATACCAAATTCACCTTCACAATTTCTCATCAAGCCGGAAAATCAAGGTAAGCATCAAAACTCACCTTTTCTCACTCAAACTTTGAGACATCATCCCATCCAAGAAATCACATCTAAAAGACCACATGACAAGGAAACATAAGAGAGAAATCATATAGAGCTAACTTTTATGGCACAACACAAGAGTAGTGAAGAAAGTGACACTCTATCGTCTTATAGAAACTTGCTAATAGATGTGTCGCGACTCACCACCGATGAACAAGAATCTACTAAATGTGGCAATATGAGAGTTCGGACCCTAAAATCCACTTTTTATAACCTGATGCTCTGATACCAAGTTTGTCACGACCGGAATTTGGACCCTAAAAACACTTTTTATAACCTGATGTTGTGATACCAAATTTGTCACGACCGGGGAGCACCCCTTAGAAGTAACACGGCGTACTTGACCTCTCGGAGTTCTTGGACAAGCCCTTAGACATTTTTCATTAAATAAACGTATAAATTTAGCAGAAAATTTAAAACTTTTCATAGCACATCATATGCTAGAACATTAATTTATATAAATATATCAAATATCATAAGTACATAATTAGACTCTAAGTCTCGTCTGCCAACTTAAGATATAACTTAATAGAATAGGACAGGGACACGACCTTTAACAACATAAAATAATATCTAAGCTATTACATCAACCTAAAGACATCTTTTCATAGGCAATCCTTGAATCATAAGGATCCCTTTTATTGAACTTTGGAGATCTATCCAAGCCATTCACTTAGGAGACATCCTCTAGCCATCAACACCTACACTTTGTGTAAAAAGATGATAAAGAATGGTATTCGTACAAGAATGCACTAAGTATGACAACCATGCAAAAACATGCATTTAAAGAGGAAATTTAATTAGAAATCATGCATCATGTCTTTTTCGTAAACTTCATGAACATTGTCTCAACAACCACAATATAGTTCACAGACATCATATAGATATGTACACTATTCATAATAACACATAAAGCCACTTAACACATTTTGAGGCATATCCATACAAACAACTCATTACCTCTCTTTTGTCCTAACTTCTTTCCTTAAACAACCCTCAAGTGTACTTAGTACAACGTATCACCTTAAGGTCACCTAAGATTGTCTATCATAAATATGATTCATTAGCACAACCACATATAATCATAAGGTCATAAGCATATCATAAGACATAATCTTCACGTAAGAACCATCACCAAAGACAACCCCTAAGTCACACTAGTGCAAAGTAGAAATAGTATCCTACAATACTACTCACACCATGTGTTCCCAAGAAGTCACCCTAGACTATGCATAACATACTCAACAAGTCATAACACCTTAAATCATTACTATACATATGGCCACATACTTCATAACATCATGTAAGTACTAATTCCTTTACTACACTTTTATCTTAGGTAAACCACCCTCAAAACCCCTTCACAAGCTTACTTGTGCAATGTACACATGGAGTCCCATACCCCACATGTACTAAGTAAAATCATTTAGAAGTCATAAGTGTAATTCACATGCATAGTCATAATTCATATCTTAGCATAGCAAAGTCACCTTAACATTCATTCATACAAATCATACATAACATAAGTCTTCATTTCATAAAAGTACTAATCATACCTTTTCTTGGATTTCACTAGTGCATTGCATTGGTAGGGTCCATAGTCCTACCTATACTAAGTACCTCCTCAAGGAGTTGGGATTAGAGTCCATTATTTTATATTAGTTCATTTCTTAACTTTCGGGGGACATAACAATAACGGACATAGACCATGTGAGCTACATGGAATCCGGTGTTCTAGTCCCACACCGAAAAAGAGAGGGTACTACATTCCAAGGTAGGAACATCATACATATTAGCTATTCTAGTGGATTCACTAAGATAAAACCTATGGGGGCACATAGTTATGGAACATGGAGATTGCTACTAGAAATCTTGACTTGATAACGTGGAGGTTTCCATCTCATGAGACAACATCTAAGTTGGGAACCCAGACTTGCTAAACGTGAAGGTTCTCTTGTGGGAAGCCAGACTTACTAAACGTGAAGCTCTCACCCTCATTTGTCATGTTCACTCGGTGCTAAGCTCAAAATCCCTTTTTAAACATAATTAAGCCTTTAATTAACATTAGTTCATAAATAATGCTTTAAGAGCTTGCTCCTTCATACATCATATAGCTTAAAGGTTTCTTAGATGAGAATGTCCCTTCATCATAGAACCTACTTCATGTGAGAATGTCCTTTGACATAATTCTACAATTAATACAATCATGTGTGTGTGCATACATATGTGAGATCTACCTTGACATAAACACCTCTAGGAACACATGTTTATAACTTCATTAATCATATACTTACATGCATAGTCATAGGTACTAATGCATAGGAGAATTATCCTTCCCTTAGTCATCATGAATCTATCCTACTCATAGACATGCATGAAGTGTGTGTACATTTGTCAACATGATCACATAATGGCTATAGCATAACATTGAGAAAGCCACCCTCTAAAGATCAAAACACATGTACAACATTCCTACAATTTTAAGTCAAAAACATCTAGAGTATGAAGGACTATAGACTACATACACTCATATTACATCATAGGAGGCAAGAACATATTCAACATTAGAATAAAAGATTCCTAGTATACTTTGCTCATATCAATATAAGGATTTCATAGGTGGGGTTCATGCTACAAGAGTATTCATAATCATTAGCCATATAAACCACACCTAACCCTAACATGATCATCCTCATATATACAATATCATCCACACACCTAAATCATGCAACTACCGTGGAAGACTATACATATAACTTCACATAACATCAATTCACTTAGAACATGATACTAGAATAAAGGGTTACACCTATCAACTTCATAACCACGAAATAGTCATATCAATTCATCTTGCATCTAATTCCTTAAAGGCAATGATAATCACATATAAGGATACACAAGAATGCAAACACCACCATAAGTGGACAAGGTCAAACCATACTAGATAGAGAGATCTAGGTCAACTCACCAATTCTCCAAGATATGATCACCATAGATCATTCATCCACAACTCATATTCAATTTACATGGATAAAATTAGTAATTGTCAATTCAACATAATCGAATCATAATTAAGTCAACATAGAAAACAGATCAAAGACCCACATTATAGGCCAATTTAAGAAATTCGGAGGATCATGGGTTCTTCATGAAATTGGATTGAAATTCGTAATTAAAACAGTAGCTAATCATAAATTTATCATTAAAATGCTTTTAAAAACAATTTGACAATGAACCCATGGCTAGATTGAAACTTGGGGATTTTGGTCTTTGAATCACTTTTGAAAATCTTTTGATTGAACTCGTTAGATGAAAGATTAACTAAGAATCAACGATTAACATACCTTATTGATTGAAGACCCATGAAAAATTGGATAAGAAACCATAAAATTCCTGTCCCTAGCTGGAACTTGAGTTTTTGTCTCCAGTGGAGTTTAGAGAGAATTTGGAAGAGAAGAAGGTTTTTGGGATTTTTATTTCTTATTGGGTGTTGGGGTTTTGCGTTGGGAAAGGGGTTTAAAAGGACATAAAAAAAGTTTATAACCCACACGAAAGTTTCCCAAAACACCCCATACATATTTGGACCTTTACACATGTCAAACTTAACTTTCACTTCCGAAATTTTCGTCGGGGAACAACTCCGCGTCGAGGAACTGTTTGCACATGATTTTTGGAATTAAATTTTTAGACATTAGAGTCCGCGAAGTCTCCGCGATGCAGACCAAAAACTTGGCCCTTGGTGAACCATGTCCGCGACGCGGACTTGTTTCGTTGATGAACAAAAAGGTTGTTGCCTTGGGAGGCTTGTTGGCCAAAGGTTGGGTCCTACTCAAGGACCCCTAGTTCAGTCGTCGGGGAGTCATAATTGGAAGTTTTTACCCTAAACATTTTTATTACGACACTAGGGTCACCTCCACTGTTTTTAGACTGCAAACAACACATAAAAACAAGGCAAACATACAAGAAAACACTAGCACATCTAAAGACTAACATTCGAAAGTCTTGGTCGTTCTTGGACGTTTGACCTCCAAACCACTTTAAATAAACTATACAAGCTTTAAAAAACTTTATTAACATTTTATTAACCTTTTTAGGCACATGTGAGGCTCTAGACAACTTTATTTATTTTGAGGGTCTTGACATAAGACAACCCCAAGTCACACAAGTGCAATGTGTAGGTAGCATCCCATAATAATACACACACCAAGTGTTTCTAATTAGCCACCCTATACTAGGTATATCATATTCTACAAGTCATAACACCTTCATTTATCACTAGACATAAGGCCACATACTTCATATCATTATATAATGACTTATTCATTTACCACACTTTAGTCATAACTCACTTAGTTCATATCATAGGTAAGCCACCCTCACAACCCCTTCACAAGCTTACTTGTGCAATGTACTCATGGAGTCTCATACTCCCACATATACTAAGTAACTCACGTAGAAGTCGTAAGTGTAACTCACATGCATAGTCATAATTCATGTCTTAACATAACAAAGTCACTTTAGCATTCATTCATACAAATCATACATAACATAAGTCTTCATTTCATAAAAGGCTCCAATACTATCCATTATTTAAGTCCACTAGTCACTACACCACTTTAGGCCTACGGCAACCCTAGTAAAGTGTAGCCTAAACTAGAAAAAAGTGTGGCCTTTTATAAAAAGCTATACTTTTGGACTTTAGGCAACACTTTCCCAGGGGTGCCCGAATGACGCGTTACTTTAGAGTTTAGGCAAGACTTTTCAAGTGTTGCCTTATCTACTACGCTTAAAAGTATAGCCCAAAACGCAAAATGGCCACACTTTTATGCACCTCAAATAGCAACATTTCTATCTCATACAACTACACTTTTAAGTGAGGCCTTAGTTTCCTTATTGCCCACAATTCGTAAGTGTTTCCTATTTTATCTAATGTACGACAACAATTTTAAAGTGTTGCATTTTCTGTCTAATGTAAGACAACACTACGAAGTGTAGTCCTTGACCATGTGTATACCACAATTTACAGTCCTACGGCTACACATATTAGTGTGATCATATCATTTTGGCTATAAAATTTATGCCACAATTTCTAATTAAAAAACACAAATATTATTTTTCAATAAATAATCTTAAGCATTAAATTAGCTCATAAGTAATTCAAATAAATAAATATGCAATAAACTTTAAAAGATAGTACGTCTTGTATACCTACACATACTTATACAATAATATTCTAAATATGTGTACCCAATTGTTCAAAAAGTACTCTTACAATAGTTCAATATATTCTAGCAAAGAATATATTTCACAAATCAAACATAATGTATTCAATCTTTTACAATAGTTCAAAACCATTTCATGATCCACTTCAATGAGGTCAAATTAACTTGTAGCGACCCTTCAAATTTTATCACCTCCATTTCCTTATGTATTTAGAATTTATGACTAATCAGATTGCAACAGTTATAGAAAAGGCAAAGAGTTCCACATTCCACATTGCACAATAGTTCTGGATTTTAAGTTACAACTTAGAAAAACATTTATGCATTATTTCTTATTTCCTTCTGAAAAATAATGCTTTGGAAGGGACACAAAATGAGTCAGCTGCTTGTTGAGTTGATTTGAAAAAGACATCAAAAGTAGATGTTTAGCTACAGGAATAATAAAGATAAGCATGTAATCTTAATAAAACAACAATTATACATCAATTCAAAACTAGTTGCTTTAGCTATATGAATTCTCAATATTTGTTTTCATTTCAGAACCTGATGGATTTCCAAATTCCTGATTTCCAAATTTCCAAATTTTAGATTTCCAGATTTCCAAATTCCAGATTTCCAGATTCCAGATTTCCAAATATCCAAATTTCCAGATTCCTACTTTTCCAGATTGGCATAAGTATTTACCATTAAAAATGTCCTTTTTGGTCTGGAGAGCATTGAGGGATAAATTGCCAACCAATGAAAAAGTTGTGACCTTTGAAGGGGAACATGTGAAGTGTGTCTGCTACTATCAGCAAGGGTGGGACACAGTGGATCATATCTTCATTCAGGGGCATTTTGCAACTTATATTAGGACATACTTATCACATTTTTTGGGGATTCATCGAGCAGTCATCTGTAAGGAATTATCTATTGTATTGGAGTGACACCAAAGGCAACAATGTAGCCCACATAACCGTTATTCAGACACATTCTATTATCATTTTCTTGATTTTGTAGAAAAATAGATGTTAAGATAAGTATGGGAATGAGAGGGTCAGCAGTACCAGGGCCAAGTATTCGTCGTTAAAGATATATATCACATGCTCAACACTGCATTTCCATATATTCAGTGGCCTATGTAGTGGACAGAAATGTGAATCTGTTAAGAGTTAACTAATAAATGTGAATCTTTCCATTGTATTCATACATACATAGAAGCTAACAGTACTCCTGATTTTTTGTCCAAGAAAAGTCACAAACAAGATATCCCTCAATATTATTATACTCAAAATCAGTTGCCAACAACAGCAAGTGGAAGTTATATAGTGGAGAAATAGGGACTACCATGTTTTAGAAGAAAGATGTTGAGAAGGATTCAACAACCACCTCGACTTATTCCTTTTAATTACTTATGATCAGTTTAGATATAGATTGGTTCGATGCTTCAGTTACAGGTTTTAGTTAATAGGAACAGAAGATTTCTACAAACAAGAGAAATCTTGGAAGCAGGAAGTTGCATTCAACTAACAGAACCATGCAGCAATCATATTCATGTGTAGAGGAGGATGACTAAACCTCTAAAGACAGCAATTGTGAAATTTGCATTTCTTATAAATGAATACGTATACTTAGAAGTAATGTTTGCATCAATATGCAACATAGCTAAAGTCAACATTTTAGCAAGAAGGGACCATTAAGGATAACAACAATCACAGCTCACTATATACTTCACAA
Organism: Solanum sitiens; assembly: GCA_016801875.1. Lineage (NCBI taxonomy): Eukaryota > Viridiplantae > Streptophyta > Magnoliopsida > Solanales > Solanaceae > Solanum > Solanum sitiens. The sequence goes on from JABWTJ010000830.1 coordinate 140,505, forward strand.
ATAGCTCACAATTTTGGTTTACAACATTTCATGTGTTTCTGCCGCTATAAACAAGAAAAAGAAACCATTGATCACAATTTTTTGATAGGGCACTTTTCTAGAAATATCTAAAATATCACTACCAAGCATGGACTGCCGGATGGATCCACAACTACACATACAAATTAGCAACCAAATCTACTATTTCTACTCATAATAACTATAATGATCTTGTTGAGCAAGATCAAACTAACAGCCAACTACAACAACTAGACAAAGTTGAGGAAAATACAGTTGAGACGTTCCAGAGGAGAGAAAGTTAGAGAAAAGCCTTAAGGAACAAAGATAATACCTTTTGAAGAACCGAATCATGAGTTGACCCTGAAGAATGTGGAATATTTTTTCCTTTTACAGCTTGTGCGCTACTTGCATCAATAGGTGAAACAAGATTAGATCCAATAACCCCTGGTATATCTTGAACATTCAATCCAGGGTTGTTTTGCAGCAACTGGCTTAAAAGATGTCGCATTTCTACTGTCATTTAAATTTTTTTTTTCATTCATTTCTTCCTTCAGAGAACTGATTTCATTAGCATGCTTTCGTTTTAGCTTGATAATTTCTTGATCTTATTTTAGAGAACTTGTTTTCACTAATTTGGCACAACACCTAAGTCGGCCATGTTGTTCCTTTCCAAAAACTGCCCTAAAGGCAGCATCAATCGTTTCCCCAGAATCTTGACAATTCTAAAGTTCAGTCTGTTGAATAAAATTAACATCCATTATTAACTTTACACTCTACACAATAAATAAATTTTATGTCTAAATTAAATTCACCAATAATCCTCTTTAAGAAACTTACTATTGCAATTTGGGTATCAGCCTGAATTTCCTTTCTTGTCTTAGTACGAGTTGCAATAAATATTTCAGGTTGTGATGGTTCCTCATTGTTTTCTTTTGTTACACGCTATAAATTATATCAAATGAAATTTTAAAAATCAACATCTTCTAATAAAGTATGTAAATATTAAATTCATATGTTTGCTAAGTATTACCAATTTCACGCGTACTCTTGCTAAATTAATTGGTCCCATTCGAGTCCTCCACTGTTGTATTTTTCTGTTTTTAGATTTCATTTCAGTTATGGCCTGTAATTAAATTAAAAGAGATGTTTGAATTGATAAATCAAAAAGAAAAGAATAGATATGATGCAAAATATGTCAAAGAATAGAAATGCACTATTTTAGGTTTACTTTAACAGATGGGTGCTTCCAATACTCGATCAACTTGCAGAATTGAGATTCTTGAATGACTTTAGCACATTTCACTAGCATATTCTCAACAGTACTATTTTTATCAAAAACTCTCTTTAATTTTTTGTTTGTGTCGCCTCCAAGCATCACAAAAACCAGTAATCACTCACTTCTTTCCTTCTACCTGAATTAGGAATTTTGACTATGCAAAATAAAAAATATTTATCTTCATTAGTAAAAAAATAATGAAAAATGTAATTTCAAAATTGATTGGTCTTACATTGATATATTTCCACATGTGCTTTTTAATATCTTTCGGCACGGCATGCAGACTAATGTACATCAAGTTGATGAATTTATGATTTCTTGCAATTGTTCCCATAAAATTGATTAATTATTACACTATCTTATCGCTTGGTCCCATTACTTGTCCTTTATCAAATGTCACTTACTCCCTTTCTTCCAATGTTCTTGCATGAATATTCTTACATGTTGTTTTTCCTCGAACATTTTTTCTGCTTTGATATTGTTACATTGATGTAAGAAATAAGAAATTTCTTTATAATGAGTAATAAATCTAACAAGATTTATGTAACACCCCGTATTCTACGTGTACTAGTTCTATTTTAATAATGCTTATAAACTGCCTTGTGGTATAGTTATGGATTTGGTTTCCTATGCAATTAGTGGTAATATTTAAAGTGAACTGTCCAGAGATTTTGATGCGACCCTATTAAGTTGATGTTGATGGAAATATTTACACTTGAGATGACAAGGTGGTATTTGAGTCTAAAGTATAAAGTGGCATAGTGTATATAAGTTCTAAGTTATGTTAAAGTTATTAATGTCTGGAAATTTAACAAAATATTGAGGTGCTTGCTTGACTTCACTAAGCTAGTAAGTGACAAGTAGGTGCATCACCTACTTTGACTTATTGACCAGCCCAAAGGACCAAGTATGTGCATCACCTACTAAGACTCTTTGACTGTGTTATTGGGCCAAGTACACTACACCTATTTGCATTAATTTAGCCCAAGTTGAATGGAAGAATAAGGGGGAAATGGACAACCAAGGCCCAATCTTCTCAAGCCCACAAGAAATAATTTTAATGGAAAACTAGATGCATCACCTACTTAAAGGTGTGGCCCAAATTAAAGACACATGTTGGCTGCAAATGAAGAATGAGAAAGGTGGCAAAAGGGCAATGTTATTAAGTCCAAAAAAGTCCTAATGAAAAGTCCAAGTGGGTGGGTCACCTACTTGGCATATTATGGCCCAAAATGAGTGATAAAGTCGTCCAAAGCAGGTCCCTTTAAAAGAGATTGATATCAACTTTTCCCAACCATTTTTACTTTGACAAAATATCTGATTACTAGAGCTTTCTCTCTTCTCTCTCTTAGATTCATACAACAGCCATTAAATACCATTAGGGTTCTTAAATAATAGGTATTTCAAGCTATTGGAAGGTATAATTTAAGACAAGTTAAGGAGGACAACCTTTACCTTGAAGAATCCAAGTCTTATCAAGTGGTAGTCATGTCCAGCAAGGTAAGCTACTGCAATTTTCTCCCTCTTGTGCTTGAGTTAATTAAGACACTTGGTATGTATTAGTGAGTTGGAAATTGTTACTCTTACATGGTGAATATTGGGGAGGATGTTCTGGTGATTAGTGCATGTTGGGACAGCTATGGAGGGGAGTCCTCTTTAAATTAAGTTATGAGCTTGTTTGAGCACTTTAAAAGTAAAGTTAGCTCTTCAAGTGTTGGTGATCAGAAACCACGATTCATATTGCTTCTATTACATTATTATGTTCAAAGATTGTTTTATGTATGTTATGATAAGGGATGTGACTGGATGTGCGGGAAAGTTATGGATAATATAAAGGACTTAAATATTGTAGGGAATTCTGGGAGGACCTGATGCGAAGGTTGTACAGTATATATACGTGATTAAAGGGATAGGGAAGAAAAGAAATCACTCACTAGATAGATTGCAGCTTACTGCTTCGTTACTATTTGGGTGTGATCAAGTGGCTCAAATTGATTAATTAGCTGCTAATACTAGTCTTATGACTTATTTTATTGTAGTTAGTGATCAGAAGATAAGGAGCTTAAGTCATACGATTTGAATTGTATAGCAAGGTATGTAAGGCTATTTGATTTCCTATTTCTTTGGCATGAATCCAAAACTTGCATTACAAAAAGTAAGCTTTCTAAGTGCCCTTGGTAGTGACTGATCCATAGTTGCAGCTCCTACTCCCTATAGCATTGAAGTGGGTACTCTAATATGAGTTTGTTACTAAATGTGTGTGTGTTTACTCTACCAAGTGTTAGCATGCAAGGTTTAAACTTGTTTCATTGTCAAAGTACCCCTAGCACGTATTTCCCTCATATAAGTCAAAGTAATCCTAGATTACACATGGTACATATGTTTATAGGATGTATATACGATCTGCCCATATCTTGCCAATTTGCTTCAATTGTTTATAGATATGTCATCTTGTCACATGTTCATATATTCCCTTTCTTTGTTATTAATCTCATTGTGTTAGACTGTAATGTTACCTCACATAATCACTACTTTCTCAATTGTATGTTTATGTGTACTTACTTGGAATATGTATCCGTCCTTAAGTTTAATCTGCTCACATTCCCCTCTTGGTTCCACATGCATGAACACCTTGTATTTGTATCATATAGAGTTCAAATCTCTTGGCTGAATGTTAAATTGTCTTCACTGGATGTGCTTCAATTTGATATGTCAAAATGCTTACCGAGTCATATAAGCTCCTAAGTACTACGTTCAATTCACATATCCTTTCCATGTCATTGTTATTATCGTAAGTCCATATTCATATGTCTTCTACTACTGGTCCGTATTTCCAAATCAAAACAAGGATTATGACCACCAAAACAACAATCACAAACAAGTTATGAACATCAAAAAGAACAATCTCAAAAGAGTTATGATTATCTAAAGAACAATCCCACAAGAGTTATGAACTGATAAACAACAACCTCAAAGATGAAAGAATCTAAACGTAATCTGTATGATTATGGGTGGCAGCTCAGGGGCAAAAGCCTAGCATGGGCCGATCCCAATTGGTATGGAAGGGTGGCAGCTCAGGGGCGAAAGCCTAGCATGGGCCGATCCCAATTTGTGGAATTATGAGGACAGCATCCCAGGGGTTAAAATGCCTAGCATGGGTCATCCTCTTCTACCACTGATCAGCTGGTCATTTGTATCATATGTTGTATAAAGATTATAAAGTACAGAAAAGTAGAGAAAAGAATGTAACATGCACGATTCCACAAGCATAAAGCAAAGGTGGTCTCTAATCCTTATCTATTGGTATTTGGTTTCACTTGAGCTCTCATATTAAATATGGTTGTATTATGCCTTACATATTCAGTACATTCTTTTGTACTGACATCCCTTATTGGGAACGCTGCATTTCATGCTGCAAGTGCAAGTACTCAACTAGTAGATCTTCCCAATAGAAGCACATTATACTCAGCGGATGTTGGTGAGCTCCAGGTTGATTCGGAGTTTTGCCGAGTCTTTACTATGTGTATTTTCATAGTGGTACCATCATGGATTCCAGTAGAGGCTTTGTAGACATTGTAAAGCTATCATCTGTATTCATAGTTTCACTTGTCACATATAGAGGTTTAGCTAGTCAAAATGTGTTGTATTTTAAGCTTCTCATCAGTAATCTGCATAGTAGTTTACTTTCTCATCATAGATTACTTGTAAAGCATGTGTTCATAAGGTACTTTTCTGCCTTAACTAGGGTTGGGTTATGACAAAGTGGTATCAGAGCAGTTCGTCCTAGGGCGTCTACAAAGTCGTGTCTAGTAGATCCTTAGTTATGAATGTGTTGCGCGCCACATTTAATAATTAGGGGGCTGCTTGGACATTTAGGAAATGTTGCCTTCCTTCATAATCCTGATCGTGCGATAGAGCGAAGTTAAGAAGCCCATTTCTAGTTGTACCAGATCATGCTATTCATATTAACTATGGTTAAGGTTAACGGTTGTTGAAGTGTCAGCATGTAACATACAGAAAGGACCTCAAGTTACCAAAAGTTTGACTAGATTGAGCTCATTTTATTTGACCATCTCACTCCACAAGGTATGTAAAGACTTTTATGTTATTTGCATTTAAAGTTGCATTTGTACCATTTGCATCATGTTGGTTCAAATATGATTTGTTACCTAGTTACATATATTTGCTGTAGCATTTCCAGGGAGATCTTCTTAGGAGGATGTAACCAGCTCTTGAGTTCTATATTTGCTCCCTACTTACAGGATTTATTCCTATGGAGGACACTTGTTCTTAGTCTTTGATATATAGAATTTTCAGCGTTGCACATGTTCTCGAAATTGATGTAGTCAAACCAGTTTCTTTTAGTTCAAAGAAGCCAGTGGCACAATTTTATAGGTGGATGTATTAGTGCAATAGTGTTACTACAGATACCCCTAATTGGCTGACAAAGCTCAAATTCTCACCGTATGTCCTCCCGAGTATGTTAATGTTTGGCATTTATATGGTATGTGCCAACAGCTCTGAATAAGTACTAATAACATTTGTATTCTTTTCATGAATATAAAACTTAGGGATAAGTGTGCCAATTACTGCAAATGATATATGTGTGGTGGTTCATTTTATGAGGTATGTGTTGGATATAGAGAGTTAGTATGTTCCTAAAGGGTAAGAATAACGAAAAGAAAGTTGATTGGTTAGAACTAAGTTGTGATTAGTTGGTTGTACATAATGGAATCTAGTACATGAAGCTGCTAGTTTTGATTAAAAGTTACTTGTTAGATAGGAAGCTTGTGAGAATGAAGCATAAATTACACAGGCCGAATATGTACAGACAACTTCTCATTAGAAAGAGATGGAATATGTCAAATTCCCTAAACATAGGAGTAGGGGTGATATGAGGATGCTATAGAGGAGTGGCATAGGTGGTTATTATGAGAGAGTGATTGCTAAAGTGTTTGCGGTAAGAAAATGTTATCAGCTCTTCAACGCTAACGAGTTATAATGGCGCTCCTGGGAACAATTTTGTGAACCTTTGTTACATAGAGAAGTCAATTTAGTATCGATTCAAGTTTTGATATGTAGTCTTGATTAAAAAAATAGATCATATGCATATTGCTAGTTGTTCTTATTTGCTATATTGCATGGGAAAAGAGTCGGAGCACCCTCACTTATTAAAATAAAAAAAATAAAAAAAAATAAAAATAAGAGGAAATCTATTAGTATGGCCAGACCTATCTAGTTAAGCCCAAATCGGCTAACTCTAAGACGTTATGAATCATGATATAACTTTATAGGTACCTGGCATTTACATGTTATTAGAGTTCATATTTCATGATGCATTCAAGAAGCACAATTTATTATTATTATTTTTTTTGATCTTCAAGGGGCATCAATCATTGAATGTGATATAACACAAGCTAGTAATGAAGGCAAAGTTGACCTCGTCCTCCTACTCTAAAAGATGATCTACTTTTTTTGAGGATTTTCTTTTTCTATCATTACTGTACTATTTATATTGACCTAGACGGAAGCCAAGTCCCAATAGCAGAACACCTATAAGAATTCTTAGGAGATTGGAGATAGTAGATGGGAAAATCAATTGTATGTGTTTTGAGGCGAGTAAGGAATATGAGCAGAACTATCCCACCTGTAACTTAAAAGCTTAAGACAGTGTGTTTATCTTAGTACGTTAGAGTTGTTCTATAGGATATATCGTAGCTTTCAAAGATGATTTTTTTTATATAATTATACATGCTGCATATTCTATAACTTATCTATTTGTATGTCATTTTCCCTTTGTGGATTGCCTTCTCATAGGTTACCTAACGTCATGGAATGCTTACATGCAAGTGTTATCCGCTTCAGATCACCCTTGTTTAATGATGTTTTCATAGGAACTTTTCCTTACATGTTATTTATTGCACTGGTTACTTCCCACATACCACTTGTCCATATTGTATGAGTAATGCATGCTAAATTAATCATATGACCATTTCTATATATTTTGCATACCTCATAGCCTACTTGCTTAAACATTTTAGGCCTTATAGCTTTTCTGGCCATGTGTTATGTGCTCACTTGCTCATATTTCATATTCGTGCTCATTGACATGTTAGTCCACCTATCCACGCAATATAACGCACTTGCTCAATGTGATTGTGTTCCGTAGCTCATTTTCTGATATGTCTACATGTCATATCTACTACATGTCTTAGCTTATGTACTCATGCATCATGTGATCATCTAGCCCATTCCTACATTCCCTATAGTTCATTCGCTCACACGCTAACCTATAGGTCATATGCACGCATATACCATGTATTTCTATAGCTTAATTCACGTATACCTTGCGCGCTCCCTTTTGGGATAGTCTACCTATGTGTCATGTCCAATGTGACTTATTCATCCGTATACTATGCCCTCTTTATGCTTATTGATTTGAATTTTGAACAATTTGAGAAAATATTTCCTTGTATCAATATGCAGTGAAGACTTTGAATAGAAAAGGTTGGCCATATATGTAAATTTAATCAACCATAGATAAATAACTTAGCATAATACCCTATTCGCAGGAGCGGCATAAAACTTTAGATTTTATATTAACAACTATGTGTTCTTAAAAGATTCACCTCTGAAAAGTGTCATGAAATAAAAGAGAAAGGAAAGTATTGCCCCTATAGCCTATGATTCTATGTGTCCGTTCATATACAAAAATAAAATAAAATTGGGAGATACACTATAGTTATTCTTAATTGTTAAGGCTCGGAAGCTAAGTTCAGAATGTGTAACCATGAGTATTAGGGAAGGAATAGAATATAACACAACATACCTGGGAATAGAAGATGATAGAGAGATACTAAGTAACCCTCCTCATTTTAAACATCAATATAAGGATCTGAGATCATGTGGTCCTCTTATATGATCATGAATCTTGCTAGAATTTGTTCATTTGATGTGTCATTTGTGTTTCTTGTGTTTAGGTATATTACAGCTTATTTGTATGAGTACTACTTGTGTATTTTTAGTGAATTACATGGTAAAGAAGGGATTTAATTTTTTCATATTACTATTTCATGAACCATATCTATCGAGACGTCATGCTAGATTTGTCTATACATATTTTCGGTTAGTCTATGGATTCTGGATAGTCCTTCCTATTTACAATTGGGACTCTCGCAAATCTCTATATGAAATTCAGAGATTAATCGAACTACCAGGTGCACCTATCATTCGAGGACGAATGATCATAAGAGGGGGAGGATGTAACACCCCGTATTCTACGTGTACTAGTTCTATTTTAATAATGCTTATAAACTGCCTTGTGGTATAGTTATGGATTTGGTTTCCTATGCAATTAGTGGTAATATTTAAAGTGAACTGTCCAGAGATTTTGATGCGACCCTATTAAGTTGATGTTGATGGAAATATTTACACTTGAGATGACAAGGTGGTATTTGAGTCTAAAGTATAAAGTGGCATAGTGTATATAAGTTCTAAGTTATGTTAAAGTTATTAAGGTCTAGAAATTTAACAAAATATTGAGGTGCTTGCTTGACTTCACTAAGCTAGTAAGTGACAAGTAGGTGCATCACCTACTTTGACTTATTGACCAGCCCAAAGGACCAAGTATGTGCATCACCTACTAAGACTCTTTGACTGTGTTATTGGGCCAAGTACACTACACCTATTTGCATTAATTTAGCCCAAGTTGAATGGAAGAATAAGGGGGAAATGGACAACCAAGGCCCAATCTTCTCAAGCCCACAAGAAATAATTTTAATGGAAAACTAGATGCATCACCTACTTAAAGGTGTGGCCCAAATTAAAGACACATGTTGGCTGCAAATGAAGAATGAGAAAGGTGGCAAAAGGGCAATGTTATTAAGTCCAAAAAAGTCCTAATGAAAAGTCCAAGTGGGTGGGTCACCTACTTGGCATATTATGGCCCAAAATGAGTGATAAAGTCGTCCAAAGCAGGTCCCTTTAAAAGAGATTGATATCAACTTTTCCCAACCATTTTTACTTTGACAAAATATCTTATTACTAGAGCTTTCTCTCTTCTCTCTCTTAGATTCATACAACAGCCATTAAATACCATTAGGGTTCTTAAATAATAGGTATTTCAAGCTATTGGAAGGTATAATTTAAGACAAGTTAAGGAGGACAACCTTTACCTTGAAGAATCCAAGTCTTATCAAGTGGTAGTCATGTCCAGCAAGGTAAGCTACTGCAATTTTCTCCCTCTTGTGCTTGAGTTAATTAAGACACTTGGTATGTATTAGTGAGTTGGAAATTGTTACTCTTACATGGTGAATATTGGGGAGGATGTTCTGGTGATTAGTGCATGTTGGGACAGCTATGGAGGGGAGTCCTCTTTAAATTAAGTTATGAGCTTGTTTGAGCACTTTAAAAGTAAAGTTAGCTCTTCAAGTGTTGGTGATCAGAAACCACGATTCATATTGCTTCTATTACATTATTATGTTCAAAGATTGTTTTATGTATGTTATGATAAGGGATGTGACTGGATGTGCGGGGAAGTTATGGATAATATAAAGGACTTAAATATTGTAGGGAATTCTGGGGAGGACCTGATGCGAAGGTTGTACAGTATATATACGTGATTAAAGGGATAGGGAAGAAAAGAAAACACTCACTAGATAGATTGCAGCTTACTGCTTCGTTACTATTTGGGTGTGATCAAGTGGCTCAAATTGATTAATTAGCTGCTAATACTAGTCTTATGACTTATTTTATTGTAGTTAGTGATCAGAAGATAAGGAGCTTAAGTCATACGATTTGAATTGTATAGCAAGGTATGTAAGGCTATTTGATTTCCTATTTCTTTGGCATGAATCCAAAACTTGCATTACAAAAAGTAAGCTTTCTAAGTGCCCTTGGTAGTGACTGATCCATAGTTGCAGCTCCTACTCCCTATAGCATTGAAGTGGGTACTCTAATATGAGTTTGTTACTAAATGTGTGTGTGTTTACTCTACCAAGTGTTAGCATGCAAGGTTTAAACTTGTTTCATTGTCAAAGTACCCCTAGCACGTATTTCCCTCATATAAGTCAAAGTAATCCTAGATTACACATGGTACATATGTTTATAGGATGTATATACGATCTGCCCATATCTTGCCAATTTGCTTCAATTGTTTATAGATATGTCATCTTGTCACATGTTCATATATTCCCTTTCTTTGTTATTAATCTCATTGTGTTAGACTGTAATGTTACCTCACATAATCACTACTTTCTCAATTGTATGTTTATGTGTACTTACTTGGAATATGTATCCGTCCTTAAGTTTAATCTGCTCACATTCCCCTCTTGGTTCCACATGCATGAACACCTTGTATTTGTATCATATAGAGTTCAAATCTCTTGGCTGAATGTTAAATTGTCTTCACTGGATGTGCTTCAATTTGATATGTCAAAATGCTTACCGAGTCATATAAGCTCCTAAGTACTACGTTCAATTCACATATCCTTTCCATGTCATTGTTATTATCGTAAGTCCATATTCATATGTCTTCTACTACTGGTCCGTATTTCCAAATCAAAACAAGGATTATGACCACCAAAACAACAATCACAAACAAGTTATGAACATCAAAAAGAACAATCTCAAAAGAGTTATGATTATCTAAAGAACAATCCCACAAGAGTTATGAACTGATAAACAACAACCTCAAAGATGAAAGAATCTAAACGTAATCTGTATGATTATGGGTGGCAGCTCAGGGGCAAAAGCCTAGCATGGGCCGATCCCAATTGGTATGGAAGGGTGGCAGCTCAGGGGCGAAAGCCTAGCATGGGCCGATCCCAATTTGTGGAATTATGAGGACAGCATCCCAGGGGTTAAAATGCCTAGCATGGGTCATCCTCTTCTACCACTGATCAGCTGGTCATTTGTATCATATGTTGTATAAAGATTATAAAGTACAGAAAAGTAGAGAAAAGAATGTAACATGCACGATTCCACAAGCATAAAGCAAAGGTGGTCTCTAATCCTTATCTATTGGTATTTGGTTTCACTTGAGCTCTCATATTAAATATGGTTGTATTATGCCTTACATATTCAGTACATTCTTTTGTACTGACATCCCTTATTGGGAACGCTGCATTTCATACTGCAAGTGCAAGTACTCAACTAGTAGATCTTCCCAATAGAAGCACATTATACTCAGCGGATGTTGGTGAGCTCCAGGTTGATTCGGAGTTTTGCCGAGTCTTTACTATGTGTATTTTCATAGTGGTACCATCATGGATTCCAGTAGAGGCTTTGTAGACATTGTAAAGCTATCATCTGTATTCATAGTTTCACTTGTCACATATAGAGGTTTAGCTAGTCAAAATGTGTTGTATTTTAAGCTTCTCATCAGTAATTTGCATAGTAGTTTACTTTCTCATCATAGATTACTTGTAAAGCATGTGTTCATAAGGTACTTTTCTGCCTTAACTAGGGTTGGGTTATGACAATTTAAGACAAACCTTTTGTAATACAATCAATGTCAACTTCCTCGTCTATAGAACACTCATCCTCGCCGATTTCTTCTTCATCCTCAAGAGCATCCAATCCTTTATTATAGAGATGAATAGAAGGAGCAGGTGTATACTCGACATCAGCAACTGTGTGGTTAATCTATTTTCTTTCATCACCTATGTCTATCCCTTGTTGTTTCTTAAATTGATCAAGACTAGTAAGTGGTATGAGTGACTTCTTTTTTACATGTTTATTGTTTGGTAGATCATGATCAATATCATGTTCTTTGTGTATTTCTTGGTTTTTCAGAAACAGATCAACACTAGTGGCTGGTAGGGCCAACTTCCTCTTCACCTGTTTGAAGCTTAGTAGATCCCGAATATCATGTTGTTCCTCTCCATTACCTAGTTTTGTTCCAGTCACATGTACAGAAGAAGTAACACCTTTCTTGGAAGACATTTGGAATCTGAAGTTGTGCATAGGAAGTTTAAATCCTTTCTGTTGAATGAACACTCCATATTGAAATGACCTCGGTTAATTATGTCCTTTCCCTACAATTATATGTGAAGTACTAAGTTCTTCCAAGAGATGATTGAATCAGGCCAACCAATTTAGTTTTTCCTTGTTCTGGAATGAAATTGTCAAAATTTTGTCTTTTAAGCACTAATGGTAGATTCTCTTTCTTAGATTTATTATTGTATTCATTTGCAACATGTTCTCTCTTAATCTTAAATATGTTGACCAATTCACCACTTGAGCGGTATTGATATCAGCATCCAGATTCTTCAATGGACTTTGAGCTTTGTTTGGATTCGAACCCTTTTTGTTTAGTATTGCTGATTGATTCATTCTTGTTGCTTTGTTCTTGTAGGAAGTAAACCTACAAAATAATAATCAGAAAAATTAACTGGACAGAATTTTCTATGTGCAGGCAGTTATAGAATTTTCTCTGTGCATTAATAATAGAAGATTGCAGCAGCTGAGTTTAGTTGAAGCTATAACCTACTATATGTACTGTAAAATGATTATATAACTTGTACACTGATGTTTTACCACAACTAGGAGTCTAACTCACCAAAGCCCAAAGTAGTTAACAAATGTATCTGCAAACACTATGCACCTTCACTTTTGGTTATTCTAGACCACACATGTTTATGGTAACTGATAGGAGAATAAGAAATGTTAAAATGAAGAAAATTCAGCTAAAGAAGAGTGAAGAGTGTTCTGTTTCAAATACAAAAATATTGAGTGTATTTTGTGTTGATGTTTAAAAATAGTGAAACATTAAAATTAGTGTCTTGGGTTTGAGTGAAGGAAACAATTATAAGTTAAGCCAGCTGGTAATTAACAGTCAAAGTATCTAAAGAGCACACTAGTTCCAGTCCCTTTACAGAAAGGTTATTGGACTGTTAGTGCCTCAGCAATCAACTATACATTTCTATCTCCCTATCTTTCTAGTTGTTGTATTAAGTTCCTACAACTATAAGCTCTTCTTGAACTCATTTGACTTCCTATTCTTTCCTTTACCTCCTTGTGTATTTTATTGCTCACTTCTTCTGCTTGGATTATTTGGTTCCTGAATATTTTCCAATTTCAACCTTTCCAAGTATGATATATCAATGCTCCAAAAATTACAGTTGCCCCCTCCTTGTGGAACTTTTTCCAGTTTCTCCTTTTTAGCCATTGCAAAATTTGTTTGACAGTTTGACATCGAATCTTGTTGTACTCCTCTAGTCCGTGTACAATCAACAAATAAGTGTTGTTGCATCTCCTCCTAGTCGTCCACACATAGGTTACATTTCTCATTTCCAGCTAGCTTGTTTAGCCTTTGGAGTCTTTCCTTGGTGAGTAACATGTTCTTATACGCCAACCAAACTATGAACCTGATGCTTCCAATACCAACTACAATCTGCAGGAACCTGATGCTCCCAAATGTCTATATAATATACATTTTGTTATTTGACACTTAAATATTAATATAAGGATGGTGCAGGTTCATTCTTTGTTGTCTATATAACAAATAGGTATTGACCAAGAGAAATATCAAACACAGTTTAATGCTAATAGCAAAAAGGATCAAGGATCTCCATTCCCCAGATACACAAGTCTGCTTCCTAACTTTATTCTCTTTGGATGCCTTATATTTGCATAGGTTTACTTGAACCATTCCTCTTGTTTTTTAATCTTGTAAAGACATCCACAAAGGTTTTTGTTTCTCTACAAACTAGAATATCTTCTATTCTTAGATCTGTCCCATTAAAGTTATACTTGTTTGCCATATATGAACATCTTAGCGATTGTTGTCTGCTATATACTGATATCATGGAATTTCAATCTCAAGAGATATTTTCAGTTATATTATTTGAGGAAGCATTTTCCATCATATATGCTTATGTTGAATTTAAATAGCAGCTGGAACTTGTTTTTGTCTCAATGCATACATGATAAACATTTTCAATCACAATGTAACCATTTCTAAGGGCTCATCTACGATTAAATTAGTAAGCAAGTAGTATTAGTGATATATTTGGTAGTAAATGATACCTCTTTCGTCTCCGAGTAAGAATCAATGTAACTTCAGATACAGATAAACCAACAAGATGATGAAACATAAGAATACTTTTATCAGAAGCAAAGGACATCCGACAATCAACACCAAAAAGAGAGGCCAACAAGAAACAACAATACACAATACATCTTGTCCAACTTAATACCAATAACAACAGAGAAATAACTTGACAACACCAAGTAGTTTGATAATTGTACAAGAAATACTAGAGATCTCACAGTTCAGCCTCTAATGTCCACTACCTCATAATAACGTGAAACAAATAAGTATATAAATAACAACAACAATCATATTTACATGTCGTAAATAAGTATGATAATTGTATCAGTAATAACGCAGAGAATACTAACCTTAGTCATATAAGTTTGTGCCAACGAACGGTCAAATAAAACAATAGTAAGCTAGAAGTACATGATCCTCAAAATAATAATCAGATAAGAAAATTACTTAACCAAACGATTGGGCGCATGGAAAAAGACAACATAATACTAAAAGATTGTAGCGATCTAATCTTTAATTCCACATATTATATATCTTAATGTGTTTCTACAAAAAAATAATTAAATAACAAAAAAGTAAGTGAGAACACATGGTCATCACAACAATACTGAAACACATGGTGCTTCATCTTCAAACTCTTTGTCAGACTCATCTTCAAGCTCATCTTCAAACTAATCTTCAATCTCATCTTCATACTCATTTTCAGTCTCGTCTTCAAACTTATCTGCAGACTCCTTTTCAAATTCCTCTTCATACTCGACTTCAAGTTATTGAGTAAAAATATCTTCTAAAGGCACATGAATAATTGTTTCTAGTAAATCAATCCTTGTTAAGAGAACTTCACCATTTTCTTTTGGTATAGATGGTCCCATCGAATGTCCAGAAGTCTCATTTTCATAACTTTATGAGAGATTAGATTCAACTTCATCACTCATATTTAACAAGTCTCTCGGAACAATCTTCATATCATAATGTCTATCTTGATCATATGGATCTTGCACATAGAAGCATTGGTGTACTTGAGATTCAAGCACAAAAGGCACTTCGTGAGAGCATCTGTTGTTAAAATAGACATAAGTAAGGCCATAAGTATGATTTTTAACCGCATACCAATCACACTTAAATAGAACAACATTGAAATGACCATAATATTCTAACTCAACAATATCAACTATTCTACCATAATAAATCAAATCTGCAACATTCAGATTTTTATCCTTTGAGCTTGCAAAACATGTAGTTGAGGCAACTAGGGTAACACCACTATTTTGTGTTTTACGCCGTACATCACGCTTCCTTACATGGAATCTATATCCATTAATGAGATAGCAAGAATATCTTTTTATATAGTCCTTTAGAAAATTGTTTTATCAAATCAAGCACATCCTCTTGCAAAGCACGAGTTTCAAAACATCAAGAGAAGTTTTGACAATGACTTTTGGCCTTGATCCATTTAGATCTTTGTGTATTATTATTTACCTCTTGATCATGTTCTCTACACACCGTGAACTTTTTTTGTTAAAGAAATGAATACAACAAATTTAAAATTAATTATACAAAACAAATATTATATTTAAATTTAAGGTACCTAATATATGATTCAACCTCGTCACAATTTCCCAATAAGTATGCATGTTCCCTAATGAGTGACTTGTCATCTAAAATGAATGGATTAGTTTCATTGCTCCTAAAGGAATTCCTTAGTTAGGAAACAAAGTTACAGTTTCTGCATCACTTGGGTTACATTCATCATTATTCTGGGCTCTTCTGTTAAATCTGGTATGCACACCCCCATATAGATTTTTTGAGAATAAATTCATAGAATATATTCCCACTCATGTCTCAGCTATGCAACCTTCTAGATAACGTCTGTTCTGGATGTATGATTTAAATGTACCCATTTCTCTTTCTGTGGAATACATCCATCGATTTTGAACTGGAACCCCAAATCTCACTTCATTCGCCAAATGAATAGCAAATGAATCAATATATCTAAAAATGCGGGAGGAAAAATTTTCTCTAACTGATTTATTGTTTTATTATCTCTACTTCTAAGAAATCCAGTTCCTCCAATTTGATTAGTTTTTAACACAGGAGACTGAAGAAGGAACTAAGACAAATCAAAGGAGCCACATGATCAGGAATAATGCTTTTAATTAGTATTGGAAGCAAGTAATGTAACATGAAATGATCTTCATGGGTTTTATAATTAGACACTTTTCTTTCATCGAAGTTCACACACCTAGATATATTGGAGGCACTACCATCAGGTATTTTGTCTGTCTTTAAATTCCACAAAAAAATGATTTCTCTCCATTTGTCATTGAGAAGCACACCTTTGCAAACATTGTTCTCTTAATATCTTCTATATCTTTTGAATGAATGTTCTTCCTCATTCCCATATCTTTCAAATCATACCGGGCTTTTGCATGATACTTTGTTTTTCTAGAAATATCCAATAGAGTTCCAAGAATGCTATCAACTATGTTCTTCTCTATGTGCATTACATCAAGGTTTTGGTGTAAAAAGTTGTGCTTCCAATAAGGTAATTAAAAAAAATTAACCTTTTCTCCATACGCCATCATTTGATCTCTTTCTCTTCTTTCTTAACACATTTTCAAAATTTTCTAAGTTATTAAACACATCAGTATCCATTAATAAAGATGGAGGAGCCCTAAATTAAGTTTTTCCATTGAAATATCTTTTGTTAGATCTCCATGGATGATCCATGGGTAGAAAAACACGATGATCCATATAGAATATTTTCCGACTAATGAGAATTAGTGCCATAGTTACAACAAGGGCAAGCAAACTTACCTTCTGTACTCCATCCAGATAACACAACATATGCAGGAAAGTCATTGATTGTCCACATAAGAGCTGCATGCATTTGAAAAGTTTGATTTCTTGAAGCATCATACGTTTCTACCCTAGAATCCCACAATAATTTTAACTCATCTATCGATGGTTGCAAGTAAATATCAATGTAAATTCCTGGTGATCATGACCCACGTATAAGTAAAGAAAGTATAGAATACTCAGATTTCATGCACATCCAAGGCGGCAAATTATACACCATAAAACATAACTGGCCATGTGCTATGTGTTATGCTCATGGTACGAAATGGATTGAACCTATCACTTGACAAGACAAATCTCACATTGTGAGAATCTAGTGTAAAATCTGGATACAACCTATCAAAATCTTTACATGCTAGACCATCAGCGGAATGCCTTAACTTTCCATCTTTAGAACACTCCTCGTCATGCCACCTCAAAAAATCTTCCGTCTTTGAGCACATAAATAGACTTTTGAGTTGAGGAATTAATGGAAAGTGTCTCAATGTCTTTGCTGAAACTCGATGTTGTTTTTTTGAAGGCTAAAGCTCACTATCAACTTCAAGAGATTTAATATATCGTGAAACTCCACAAGTATGACAAAACTCATCATCCTTATGATCGTTCTTGAAAAACATGCAATCATTGGGACATGCATCAATTTTCTCATAATCATACCAAGATTCTTAAACATAGACTTGGTTATATAGTAAGACGGAGGAATGTTCAACTCGGGCGTCGCCTCTTTTAATAACTCGAAAAAAGAAGTTAATGATTTTCATGAGCTAGGTGAATCTAGATCCTAACATAAGTGTCATGAGCTTATAAGGTCTAACAATAGTGTTAAGAGTCAGTATATAAAGTATGGGAGTGTTTCGAGGTCAAACGCCCAAGGACGTCCAAGATGTCCGGAAACTGGTCGAAGTAAAACTAGTGTGTCATAGTGTTTTGTAGTGGTGTTTTGGAGGATTTTTTTAGGGTTAAATTGAGTGTAGATGGTTCCTATACATAGCCTGACATGTAAAGGTTCTAAAAAACCATGAATGACTCCTCGTAGACCAGCCTTACGGTCCCCGAGGAGGACCTAAACATAGGCCAGTGAAGCTGCTGGGTAGCCTAGATCTGGCAGTAGCTGCGTGAAGTGGAGCCATCACGCAAAGGGCAATTTTTTCCTATGAGATGGGGGACATCATGAATGATCATGTCCCAATCTAGTCTCCTGAACCAAGAATAAAAAATGTCTCCGCGACGCACAGTAAGTGCCCAGATTTGATCGCTCGTATTTAAGTTAAATTTGACTTGGTTAAAATGTCTAATAGTTGCAGGGGTCTTTTGGTAACTTTAGGGAATAATTATGGGCGGTTATTTTACATATTTGAAGAGTATTTAAGAAGCATAATATCCAATAAGACCCTAGACTCCTTATCAAAAACCTTTCTCTCCCAAAATTCTCCCAAAACCACCATTGAAGGAGAAGAAAAATTGCACCGGATTTAGGATGAATTAACCAAGGTTTCAAGATGGGTTTAAAGCTATAATCTAAGGTATGTGAATCTTATTCATTCATGATTCTTCCATCCATGAATCCCCCCCCCCCCCGTTTCCCTACAATTGAGAATCCAAAGAACCCCATTCAAGAGAGGGTTGTGATTGCATTATGGGTAAGGTGTGTTGTGATCCCAATAGAGTGGGTAACATTCACATATGATTATATGATGATTATATATTGTTTTTATTGATTTTTTATGGTGAATTATAGTAATTGAAATTGAAGGTGATCATTGTGATCATAGGCAATTACATGCTAGATGAATTAATTGTGTTGATCCATCTTAGCTTAATTTTTATTCTATGTTAATTGATTATGATTGAATCACCTAGGTATGAATTGAACTAGACTTGATTAATTGAAATTGGTATTTATGGAATTTAACCTTAAAGATGAACTAGGGTTATATTCATATAGTAAATAAAATGTGAAAGAAAACTAAGGCTAGAAGATACTATAATCTACCTATGAATGAAAATATAATGAAAACTAAGGCTAGAAGATACTATAATCTACCTATGAATGAAGATATAATGAATTGATTAATAATGAACCTTAGGATGGCTGTGTTGGATGTAAATTTAGGATGATTGAATGAAAGTGATAAATTCACTTGAGCATGGAGAGATTGTCTAGAACAACACCATGATAAAGAAGGTCGAGCAAGGCTTGACAAGAAAATCTTGGAGTATATGCTTGACTCCAAGTGGATATGCAAAGTGAGATGGATAGTCCAGCAAGGGTCCAAACTCCAAGTAGAAAGGAGAGCCACACCTAGTAGTTGTGATGACTATCACATTAGGTCTCATGAGGTGGGAGTCCTTCACGTAGTACAGTCAAGGTATCCTAGTAGAGATCTTCATATCCTATGAACTTAGACGTGCTTGAGAAGCATCTCATACTGTTCAAAGAAATAGATGAACCTAGACATGCGCAAGGTGTATCTGTTAGTGTTCATAATGTACGAATGAACTTAGACATGCCCAAGGGGTATCTCGTAGTGTTCATGATTAAGGGATCAAGACATACCTTAAAAAGTATCTCGTATGATCCATATGATTAAGGAACTTAGACATACATAAAGAAGTATCTCCTAGTGTTCAAAAGATAAAGATAGGGGCTAAGCTCCAAAGTAAGAATTACTAAAGAAAGGATCCAAAAGTAGTACCTTGCATGAATGGTTGTATCGGACATCATAAGTACATTGCACAAGGTATAACCTACGGTCACTAATGAAGAAGATATTGAAGATAGGATTGGACTAGAGTTTCCTTTCCAAGTATAGTAGACTAAGGATGAAAGAATCCTAGTAGATGAAATTAAGTATTGATGCGGTTCTGGAGGGTGAACATGCTAAGGATGGCTTTCAAGATAGGCTTAGTATGTAGGGTAGTATGGGCTGCCTTATATACATTGCACAAGCATGTTTTGAGATGACCATAGGGGTATAATACTCTTTAGTATGAAGAACTTAGGTCTTAATTATGATAGTGGAATACGATCAAGAATGACCAAAGAGAGGTACTTAGCTTTGGTAGTAGAATGGGATGATACCTTAGCCTTGAACAAGTATACTTGGAGGTAGATTATGGTGTAGTTAAATTGAGTAAGAAGGACAAATAAGTAAGTAAGTATGAACTTTGAGATGATTTATGATGCTTTTGTAACACATCGAAAATCCAAGACGTGTCTTAAAGCCTAATGTAACAACCCTAAAAAAATGAATAAGCTAAATGTTTAAGGTGTCAAGAATACTTGCGATTAGACCAAGGTTCACACGAATTGATACGCATAGAACCAGACCTCAGAACCCTTACTAAGACCAAGCCAACAAACTTGGGGAGTTAGTTGAACTTGGAAAGGTTGTAACCAACCAAGTAAGGCTCTCAAAAATGAAGATTAAATCGAAGGAGTCTTTACCGGACTTAAAAAGAAGAAATTTTAAGTTTTGAGGGTCTAAGGGTAAAATGGTCTTTTACCAGGCTAGGGGTAATATCGTAATTACCCTAAATATATAATTAATTAATTATTTAATAAAGTGGAGGGGCAATTTGGGGATAGAGAGCCGAAATTGATCTCTTGAAATGAAGTCTTGCTCCACCCGGGTTCGAACCTAGGTGGGAGCAAAGATTTAATATGATTTTTTTTATTATTGGTGAATTAATTTAATAAATTTATAATTAATGGCTGATGTAAAAAGGAAAATCAGATTTTATTATTATTTATTATTTATTTACTTATTAATTAATGTTTTTTTTAAATTGACTAAGTCTTGCCAACTATCCTAGTTTTAAGATGCACTATCTCACACTATCTCTCTCCCTCAAGCCTAAATCTCTCTCTCTCTCATCCAAATTATTTTTCTTGGCTGCAAAAACACAAGATAAAAACATTAGAAAGCAATCAAAAGTTCTCTAAACTCAAAGAACTTACAAAAAAAAATATACAAGGAAGCAAGCTAACTTAAGAAACGAAAACTTTGCATCATCTTCTTGACGGGTTTGTGTTGAAGGTTTAGGGGAGGAGTTTGGCAGCAGTTGGAAGGTGCATAAAGCTACAACAAGGTATGGGTTTTCTCTCTTGGAATCCTTTCTCCAAGAGGAATTTCTTTCTACAAAAGTCGACATATGAAACTAGGGCTGTCCCCTTGAACGTTGAACTCCTTGTCCCTAGTCTCCTTCTGATTTCAATCTAAATTAGTTTAGAAATCATGTTGTTGGTATGGTTGCTGATAGCTAAGTGTGAAATATGATGTTCCTTGTGATTGTATGTTTGGAAATAGCAAGCATGTTCAATGATGTCAACCGAAAATGATGCGGTGCAATGTGTAAAATGTTTGTTGTTGTTCTCCATTTTGAAGTCTTAAAATGGCTTGTTTGATGATTGAAATTATTGTGCATAAGGTGTGTAAATTGTGATGTTAAATAAAGTGTAAGGTGGCTGATCATAAGTGGAAACATCTAAGCTAAAACAACAATGAATCTACACCTAAGAATGTGTTAAACGAATCATGAAAGTACCTCAAAACGAACGTATGAATGTTGTTAAATAAAGGCTAGAAAATTTAATAAAATTTCCAGCACTTGGTGATAGAATTTTCGGCCAGAATACTTAAGGTTGAGAGGTTTAAAAATATATTTAAAATATGTGAGGTCAGTGGGGATTGAACCCAAGACCTCACTATATGAAAGCTGGAGAAAAAAAAAGAGGTGTGGGATTCGAACCCACAACCTCTCGGTCAAACAAGAGAGTAAGAGGGAAATTTTAAATTAATAAAAATAATGGGAGGAGTGGGATTCGAACCCACCACCTCTTGGCTGAAGAAGGAGAAAAAGAGAGAAATTAAAAAGAAAATAAAGTGAGGCTGTGGGGGCTCGATCCCACAACCTCACTGCCAACACTTAAGTAGTTAACTTTTAAATGAAAATGAAAATAAGGAGGATATGGGGGTTCGAACCCACAACCTCGAAGTCCCAAGCTAAATAAAGAAAAAATAAATAAAGAGATGCTATGGGGGTTTGATCCCACAACCTCCTGGTTAAGCCGAAATGGACAAGGAAAATAAATGGGAAAATAAGAGGGGGCTGTGGGGGTTCGAACACATAACCCCTCGGCCAAAGGAGAGAAGTTCTAGAGAAAAGGAACTAAAAAGAAATGTTGATGTTGGGGTTCGACCTAGGGTCCCAATATCATGAAGACTAAAAATAAAGTCAAGAAAAAATGTAAGTATTGTCCAAGGGATTCGAACTTGGGTTCCCTTGCCCAAATTTCCGTATTGATACATAAATCATACGTGAATTAAATGTTCAAGAATAATGCCACCTACTTAGATCGAAATTGATATCTTGGCATATATACAAGATACATAAGTCTTGTACTACATAATCTTAGGAATATATGAGTCACTTAACGAACTATGAATGAAGCCTCATGGCTTGTATGTATAGACCCATAAGTCTAGCATACGCTTAAAAATAAGTGAACCTAAGATGTATGTAAAGAAACGAAGAAACCCTAGAAGGGTTAAGTAAGAGTGTGAAATACGCAAATGGCCAAGTACATGGCATATGATGAAATGAACTTTCACGTAAAATGGGGTGAGTAATTATTAAGAGCAAGTGTGCTAATGTTAATGAATGTGGTGACAACATGATATGAGGCTAATGTAAAAGATGAGAACAGTCTCAAATGAGCCTAAGTAATTATTACTAAAACGTACTCACCTATGAGAGTGTAAAGTTAATGAAGAGACCAGTCTCTATGAACACTCTAATAAAAGTATTGAGATTAACACACTTAATACTAATGATGATATGAGAAATCATCTATTGAGCTATGATGTCCTCATACTAGAAGCCAGCTTCCATAAAGTATGAGTTGAATGTAATGGAACTTTATACTGAGCACCGATAGACTAGCTATGAGCGGTGATGCGTTCTTTCGGGAAGGCGGAGGTTAACGTAACTCTCATGAGATAAGACTGTTCGGCTTGCCGGGTATGGGTCTCCTTATATCTCCTGGTCTTCGAACCTATACTGCCAATATAGGGATCTGGTGGGGTTAAATTCCCATGTACGCTAGCATGTTTTGGGTCACCTTGGCCGGTGATTCCACCTCTTTTCGGTGTGGGGGAGACACTGGATTTCATGATGCTCACATGATCTATGTCGGTTAAAGTTAAAGTTCCCAATGAATGAATGAGGCCAGCCTCAAATGAAGAACATAATGAAATGAATGATACCAAAGGTGTTAGAATAGGATAATCAAAAGGTGAGTTAGATTCAAGTAATGACATTAGGTCATTCTTGGTCATTGCACAACGAACCTAATGAAAGTCTTAAACTACATCCTAGGTATAGCTGGTGTTTACACTGGCCTATGAACGAAATGAAATGGAGTACGTATGAATGAACGAAGCAGACTCTGTGTTTGCTAATGAAGACTCTCTAGTTGAGGTCCCATCTGTTGAGCCCTCATTTCTTGGATGTCTTAATGTTAAGTCCATGATTCCGAGGTCTCATGGCATATGAATGAATGATATTAAAGGAGTTATGTGCTACATACAAAGTGTGTTGTAAGCTATATGATATGTGCTACGTGTAAATGTTATGTGTTGTTTGTAAATGTGAAAAGTATGATGATGTATGTTATTCTAATGGCATAAGCTTCCTATTCCAAATCTGGAAAGCTCACTGACTTTCCTAATCCAAATTTGGAAAGCTTATTGACTTTCCTAATCCAAATTTGGGAACCTCCTAATCTCAATTTGGCAAGTCCACTTCTTGACTTCCAAAAATCATGTCGTTAGGAAAGAGCTATTCTTTCTCATGCATGTCCTTGGTGTGTGCTTGCATATACCCATACTTAGTACAAGTGTGTACTAACCCTATACATCTATACTATTTTAGGTGCAGGCACAGGTAGGCGATAGAGCTACAGGATCATTGCTGCAGCTATCCGGACGTCAGCATTCATCCGGAGTTTGGTAGGTCCTCATGCTTTCGAGGATGCTACTGTTTTACATTCCAGCTTAGTTTTAGAGTTGAGCTAGTGGAGCATGTTCCACTAGCATTTCTTTCCTGTTTTGATTCAGACTTTGTATTGGACCGTTTTGGCAATTATACAATTAAGATTTATTGAACTATTCCTTTCATTTGATTATCTCTTAATGTTAGATGGTTGATGGTGAACAAATTACGAATGTATTAGAAATGTTTAGTAAGCAATATTTAGAAACAAAAAGTTTCAAATTTTTCGCTAAAATTAACCTATGTAAAGTAAGAATGACGTAAGTAGGCTTGTCTGCGACCTCTGAAAGGTCAACGACGCCGGTCTCATCTGGGGTCTAGATTCCAGTCGTGACAAAGTTGGTATCAGAGCACTAGGTTAAATTCCGAGAATAATGAGTTCACATCAACCACATTGAGTAGTTTCTAAGTCATGGTAGTGAAGTGCACCACTATCCTGAATTAGAGACTGCATGATGCGTAGGAAAATTTCCCTTCTTCTAATCTTATGGTGTTTTTCCTAATGTCTGAGTTCTTGGTGTTATGAGCGTGTCTAATATCAAACCCTGTTGTTTTACAGATAATGAACCCTAGGAGGGCTATTGGTCAGAGGAGGAGGGGGGCAGCTGCTGGGGGCAATCGAGTTCCACCCCAGGCCCCAGCTGAAGGAGTGGCCATGCCGGTTAACCCAGCTGGGTTGACCGATGCTGAGGTGAGGGCATCTTTGGCCCAGATGGCACAGGCCATCACGATGCAGGCTCAGGCTAGGACTGCCCAAGTCAACCTGCAGGATGTTCAGAGGGAGAACCCACCGGTTTGCGACATGGCTGACAAACTGTGAGATTTTACGAGGATGAACCCTCCCATATTCACAGGGGCTAAGACATCGGAGGATCCTCAAGAGTTTGTAGATGAGGTGCATAAGATCCTGGTGGCTATGGGGGCCACTGATATTGAGAAGGCTGAGCTGGCTTCTTATCAGCTCAAGGATGTTGCAGAGACTTGGTGCAAGATGTGGCAAGATAGTCGTGTCTTAGGTGGAGTGTCAGTCACTTGGGAGCTGTTCAAGACAACATTTCTGGAGAGGTTCTTTCCTAGGGAGATGAGGGAAGCCAATGTTGAAGAGTTCATCAACCTTAAACAAGGATCCATGACAGTCAGGGAGTATTCCTGAAGTTTGTTAAGCTATCCAGGTATATTACTTTCCTTAGTATTTAATAGCAAGATCGAGGAGAGTACTGAGGCTTGTTGAATTATCCAGGTATGCTACTTCCCTGGTTTCGAACAGCAGGGATGAAATGAGTAGGTTCCTCACAGGAATCAATGGAGATCTGGAGGAGGAATGTCGGTCTGCGATGCTCCATGATAATATGGACCTTTCCAGGTTGATGGTGCATGTACAGCAGGTGGAGGACAGTCGTAGAAAGAGGGGTATTCGTGATGTTAGGAGGCCTAGGCCTCAAGATCAGGCAGGTCCCAGCCACGGAGGCCACAAAAACAACTTTGGCGTCCGTGAGCAGCCAAGGTTTAAGAAGGGACTCTCCCACCAAAGGGAGTCATGTTCATCCAGTGGTCTCTATGATAGGGATTCCGAGTCCAGAGATAAGAGAAACAATGAAGTATATACACCTAAGGAAAGGCAACCTTGCAGGAAGTGTGGCAGACAGCATGGAAGAGAGTGTATGATGGGCTCTAACTCTTGTTACAGCTATGGAAAACTGGGACACATGGTGAAGGATTGTCCGAATAGAAGAAGTCAAGAACAAGGGAAGGAGAGAGTTCAGACTAATGGTCCAAATGAAGAGGCTCCAAGGAAGCAACGATTCTTCGCACTCAAGTCTAGGGGTGCAGGGGAAGGCACTTCTGATGAAGCCTCGGGTGCGTATCCTTAATTAGCCTTTCATATATTTGACTGTGTATGGTGTTTATGCCCTAGTATGAGGTTAATATGTTTGAAGTCATCATGTTGGTTGCTGATTTATATGACTTTTATGTTGACTTATGATGTATGCTTTGATGAGACTAGTTTAGGGAAGAATTCCTTAGTCTATTAATGTGAAGCTACTAGTAGGTTTTAAGGATGTGTACCATCATGTTAAGATGTGAATCAGATATTCACCCATGGAAGTATTGAAGTACCTACGTATGTGTACGTTCTATAGATGACATACTTATTGTTAGTAAAGAATAGTGTCATTCGGGGACGAATGTTCCTAAGGGGGGGATAATGTAACAACCCTAAAAAAATGAATAAGCTAAATGTTTAAGGTGTCAAGAATGCTTGCGATTAGACCAAGGTTCACACGGATTGATACGCATAGAACCAGACCTCAGAACCCTTACTACGACCAAGCCAACTAACTTGGGGAGTTAGTTGAACTTGGAAAGGTTGTAACCAACCAAGTAAGGCTCTCAAAAATGAAGATTTAATCGAAAGAGTCTTTACCGGACTTAAAAAGAAGAAATTTTATGTTTTGAGGGTCTAAGGGTAAAATGGTCTTTTACCAGGCTAGGGGTAATATCGTAATTACCCTAAATATATAATTAATTAATTATTTAATAAAGTGGAGGGGCAATTTGGGGAGAGAGAGCCGAAATTGGTCTCTTGAAATGAAGTCTTGCTCCACCCGGGTTCGAACCTAGGTGGGAGCAAGGATTTAATATGATTTTTTTTATTATTGGTGAATTAATTTAATAATTTATAATTAATGGCTGATGTAAAAAGGAAAATCAGATTTTATTATTATTTATTATTTATTTACTTATTAATTAATGTTTTTTTTTAAATTGACTAAGTCTTGCCAACTATCCTAGTTTTAAGATGCACTATCTCACACTATCTCTCTCCCTCAAGCCTAAATCTCTCTCTCTCTCATCCAAATTATTTTTCTTGGCTGTAAAAACAGAAGATACAAACATTAGAAAGCAATCAAAAGTTCTCTAAACTCGAAGAACTTACAAAAAAAAAATATACAAGCAAGCAAGCTAACTTAAGAAACGAAAACTTTGCATCATCTTCTCGACGGGTTTGTGTTGAAGGTTTAGGGGAGGAGTTTGGCAGCACTTGGAAGGTGTGGAAAGCTACAACAAGGTATGGGTTTTCTCTCTTGGAATACTTTCTCCAAGAGGAATTTCTTTCTACAGAAGTCGACATATGAAACTAGGGTTGTCCCCTTGAACGTTTAACTCCTTGTCCCTAGTCTCCTTCCGATTTCAATCTAAATTAGTTTAGAAATCATGTTTTTGGTATGGTTGCTGGTAGATAAGTGTGAAATATGATGTTCTTTGTGATTTTATGTTTGGAAATAGCAAGCATGTTCAATGATGTCAACCGGAAATGATGTGGTGCAATGTTTAAAATGTTTGTTGTTGTTCTCCGTTTTGAAGTCTTAAAATGGCTTGTTTGATGATTGAAATTATTGTGCATAAGGTGTGTAAATTGTGATGTTAAATAAAGTGTAAGGTGGCTGATCATAAGTGGAAACATCTAAGCTAAAAAAACAATGAATCTACACCTAAGAATGTGTTAAACGAATCATGAAAGTACCTCAAAACGAACGTATGCATGTTGTTAAATAAAGGCTAGAAAATTTAATAAAATTTCCAGCACTTGGTGATATAATTTTCGGCCAGAATACTTAAGGTTGAGAGGTTTAAAAATATATTTAAAATATGTGAGGTCAGTGGGGATTGAACCCAAGACCTCACTATATGAAAGCTGGAAAAAAAAAGAGGTGTGGGATTCAAACCCACAACCTCTCGGTCAAACAAGAGAGTAAGAGGGAAATTTTAAATTAATAAAAATAATGGGAGGAGTGGGATTCAAACCCACCACCTCTTGGCTGAAGAAGGAGAAAAAGATAGAAATTAAAAAGAAAATAAAGTGAGGTTGTGGGGGCTCGATCCCACAACCTCACTGCCAACACTTAAGTAGTTAACTTTTAAATGAAAATGAAAATAAGGAGGCTATGGGGGTTCGAACCCACAACCTCGAAGTCCCAAGCGAAATAAAGAAAAAATAAATAAAGAGATGCTATGGGGGTTTGATCACACAACCTCCTGGTTAAGCCGAAATGGACAAGGAAAATAAATGGGAAAATAAGAGGGGGCTGTGGGGGTTCGAACCCACAACCCCTCGGCCAAAGGAGAGAAATTCTAGAGAAAAGGAACTAAAAAGAAATGTTGATGTTGGGGTTCGACCTAGGGTCCCAATATCATGAAGACTACTAAAAATAAAGTCAAGAAAAAATGTAAGTATTGTCCAAGGGATTCGAACTTGGGTTCCCTTGCCCAAATTTCCGTATTGATACTTAAATCATACGTGAATTAAATGTTCAAGAATACTTAGATCGAAATAGATATCTTGGCATATATACAAGATACATAAGTCTAGTACTACATAATCTTAGGAAGATATGAGTCACTTAACGAACTATGAATGAAGCCTCATGGCTTGTATGTATAGACCCATAAGTCTAGCATACGCTTAAAAATAAGTGAACCTAAGATGTATGTAAAGAAACGAAGAAACCCTAGAAGGGTTAAGTAAGAGTGTGAAATACGCAAATGGCCAAGTACATGGCATATGATGAAATGAACTTTCACGTAAAATGGGGTGAGTAATTATGAAGAGCAATTGTGCTAATGTTAATGAATGTGGTGACAACATGATATGAGGCTAATGTAAAAGATGAGAACAATCTCAAATGAGCCTAAGTAATTATTACCAAAACGTACTCACCTATGAGAGTGTAAAGTTAATGAAGAGACCAGACTCTATGAACACTCTAATAAAAGTATTGAGATTAACACACTTAATACTAATGATGAGATGAGAAATCATCTATTGAGCTATGATGTCCTCATACTAGAAGCCAGCTTCCATGAAAGTATGAGTTGAATGTAATGGAACTTTATACTGAGCACCGATAGACTAGCTATGAGCGGTGATGCCTTCTTTCGGGAAGGGCGGAGGTTCACGTAACTCTCATGAGATGAGACTGTCCGGCTTGCCGGGTATGGGTCTCCTTATATCTCCTGGTCTTCGAACCTATACTGCCAATATAGGGATCTGGCGGGGTTAAATTCCCATGTACGCTAGCATGTTTTGGGTCACCTTGGCCGGTGATTCCACCTCTTTTCGGTGTGGGGGAGACACTGGATTTCATGATGCTCACATGATCTATGTCGGTTAAAGTTAAAGTTCCCAATGAATGAATGAGGCCAGCCTCAAATGAAGAACATAATGAAATGAATGATACCAAAGGTGTTAGAATAGGATAATCAAAAGGTGAGTTAGATTCAAGTAATGACATTAGGTCATTCTTGGTCATTGCACAACGAACCTAATGAAAGTCTTAAACTACATCCTAGGTATAGCTGGTGTTTACACTGGCCTATGAACGAAATGAAATTGAGTACATATGAATGAACGAAGCAGACTCTGTGTTTGCTAATGAAGACTCTCTAGTTGAGGTCCCATTTGTTGAGCCCTCATTTCTTGGATGTCTTAATGTTAAGTCCATGATTCCGAGGTCTCATGGCATATGAATGAATGATATTAAAGGAGTTATGTGCTACATACAAAGTGTGTTGTAAGCTATATGATATGTGCTACGTGTAAATGTTATGTGTTGTTTGCAAATGTGAAAAGTATGATGATGTATGTTATTCTCATGGCATAAGCTTCCTATTCCAAATCTGGAAAGCTCACTGACTTTCCTAATCAAAATTTGGAAAGCTCATTGACTTTCCTAATCCAAATTTGGGAACCTCCTAATCTCAATTTGGCAAGTCCACTTCTTGACTTCCAAAAATCATGTCGTTAGGAAAGAGCTATTCTTTCTCATGCATGTCCTTGGTGTGTGCTTGCATATACCCATACTTAGTACAAGTGTGTACTAACCCTATACATCTATACTATTTTAGGTGCAGGCACAGGTAGGCGATAGAGCTACAGGATCATTGTTGCAGCTATCCGGACGTCAGCATTCATCCGGAGTTTGGTAGGTCCTCATGCTTTCGAGGATGCTATTGTTTTACATTCAATCTTAGTTTTAGAGTTGAGCTAGTGGAGCATGTTCCACTAGCGTTTCTTTCCTGTTTTGATTCAGACTTTGTATTGGACCGTTTTGGCAATTATACAATTAAGATTTATTGAACTATTCCTTTCATTTGATTATCTCTTAATGTTAGATGGTTGATGGTGAACAAATTACGAATGTATTAGAAATGTTTAGTAAGCAATATTTAGAAACAAAAAGTTTCAAATTTTCCGCTAAAATTAACCTATGTAAAGTAAGAATGACGTAAGTAGGCTTGTCTGCGACCTCTGAGAGGTCAACGACGCCGGTCTCTTCTGGGGTCTAGATTCCAGTCGTGACACCTAACACAAGTGACATGAAGTCTAGACACAGTTTTAAGGTCCATTATAATGAATATAAGTCATTTAGAGTGTTTAGAAACCAAAACGTCCAAGAACGTCCATGTCGTCCAGAAATTAGTTCAAGGAGGTACTAGCGTGCCTTAGCCTATTTGACTAGGTTTTTGAAGTCGGAAATCCATGAAAATTGGTGGAAGGGTATATAACATGTGCTTAAGTTGATTCATGGTCAAAATTTCCAGGTACGACTCCCCAAGGAACAACCAGGGGCCCTTGAGGAGGACCCTTGCACGTGGAGTCAACATTGCCTGGGCAGTGTGCACCCACGAAAGGCAATGGACCAATCGTGTGTTGGTCGATGAGGCGTCGATGCCAACCTTCGACCAACACTTAGACAAATTTTTGGAGCCCCTCACCTGCAAAGTCTCTTACCAAAACCACGGATGTGCAGTATGGAGGAGGTCTGGTTCGTTGACAGACCCACGATCCGTCGATCGTGGTGTCGTCTATGACAGTGGAAAATTTCTGCACATTTTCACTTAAGTCATTTAATTAGTTGGCTTAGTTAGGAGTTTAATTAGGGGTTAGGGGATGGTTAATTAAGTTATTTAATCCCCCATATAAAGACCCCAACCCTAGTAGACTAAACACAACTCACCAAAACAAAACTCTCTTCCTTCTCTCTTCTTTCTCTCTCTAGTGAAGAACTCCATTGAAGACGAAGCTAGGGGAGGGTTTTAGGGGCTGTAAAGGGACGATTTCACCATCAAATATTCATCAAACATTAAGGTATGGGATATAATTCACATTTGAGACTTCTTTCCTCAAAGGGTTCCTTCAAAAGTATTTTCAAAAGTTGAGTTTTCGATTTCATCCAATCTCGAAATTAATGTCATGAATTGATTTTTTTATGATTTATTATGGATATATTGAATAGATTAACATGTATTATAACATAATTATGACATATCTTGATGGTTTGGTCTAGTTTGTAGAAGATGACCTTCACCCCTTAACCCTAGGTTATGATCTTGATATGAATTAGGTTATATTGGTTCAATTGACTTGATTATTGGTTGAATAACTACTAGATTATGTTGTTATACTAATCATTAATGAATTAAGGTTAATTGTAGTCTTTCGTTCTAGTTCTTGATAAGTGATCTAGGTTATGAAGTGAATTGACCTACGTATCTTGTCTTAAGCTATGATCTAGTATTGAATTGTGATGTAGTGATTCTTTTAGCCTTATAGTCATGTTGGTCACTCAATTATGATGATGTTATGACCTAATTGGGTTGAGTTAAGGGTTTATGGTAAGGTCTTGATAATGGATGATAAATGAGTCTTGGTAAGTCTTATGATCCCTATTCTTTACTTCAAATTATGGTTAATTGTGATTAAGTCATAATATTGTGTTGGAGTATGCCTTATATTAGGATTGATAGGATAGTATGATGTTGAATTGAAATGTCTTGACTATGGTTGTGAGGTTGATTAATATGTAATATTATAAGGATGGTGATGACTACCAATGTGATTTATTATGAATGAATATGTAAATGTGCTAACCTCACTTATATGAATTGTAATGAAATTACTATACTCATGCAATTCTTATTGAGCTATGATGATTATGATTATACAAGGGCTAGACCCTATGACCTACAATAAGTTATGATTATTAGTAAAGACGTTAAAGACATTTCAAAGAAGCGACTTAGCTTAGCACCGAGTGAACTTGACAATGGGAGGTGATGACTTCCCATAGAGGAAGATTCAGCCTTTAGTTCTACATGTGGTGTTGACTCCCCAATAAGGGATACTCATCCAATGGATTCCCATGAGAGGAGGCCCCAATTTTCTAAGTGGTATGAAGAGGGATACACCTATCTCTTAGTTCTTGAACTATGTTACCCCCATAGGAAGACTAGTTAGTGGATCCACCTAGAAAGCTACGTTTATGTTTGGCTTAACTTTTGCCGGTATACCACTTTCCATCGGTGTAAGGTTTTACAACACCGAATTCCATATTATTTCATGTGGTCTATGTCGGTTAAGGCAAGTGTTCCCTAAACTAAAATGAAGTAATGGAGTATAGACTAACGGTGACTTGAGAGGTTAGACTTATCTTAGGTAGGGTATGGGACTCTACCTATGCCTTGCACTAGTTTGCCTTGATGTAAGCCTTAGGAGGTTGGTATTATGTATGTATATGATAATGATGTAAATGATGATAATATGTTGACCTTACATGTAAATGATATTATAAGATGATGGTTATTCTTATGAACATGTATTTGGTCTATATTGCTAAAGTATGATGTTATGTATCCTTAAAGGTTATGTTAGGTGAAGTTGGACATTGGTTATGGTTCTTGTTGGGTTACTTGATGGAGTAAGGTTATGGGGATTTGCTTGGTCACTGTATTTTGTTGACTTTATAAGGATTCATGAGTAGTTGTCTTGCTTTATTATGATATGATGAACTCTTATTCATGCTTTTGATATTATTACTTGATGATAGGGTTGTATTAGATTATGGGTTCAAGTATGTTGATAGCATATTACTTGCTTTGACTTAATGAATATATCTAGTTGATTGGTATGGTTTGCTTGATTGTGCATAAGACTTTCAAAAGATAAAATAGCATGCATTACTTAAATGTCCTTTTCAGCATGATTTGATATTATATGTGCATATGGTCTCATACTTAGTACAAGTGGTGTACTAACCCCATTTTGTCCCTTTTCCCAAACATTTTAGGTTCCGATCGTTGAAGGCTCATTTGAGATGACTTGAGGAAGACTTGGACATTCTCAATCATCCAAGTGGGTAGGTCCTCACATTATGAGGAAAATGCCAATATCTGTAACATTCCGGAAAATCATATGTCTAATGAAGAGCCCAATATGTCCATAGAATAGCCTATCAGGGGTATATAGGCACCCCAATGCCCAATATTGAGAAATATTGGGCATAGTATAGAAAAATTGGCTAAGAGATATTAGACAATTTCCTATACACGAATATGAAAATAATACTTTTTGGGTTGCCCTACCTAATTCAAGATTCATTGACCAAGAAGTGTACCTAAAATGAAGACCCTAAACTAATAAAAATGATGAGTTCTAAACCAAACATATGAAGTACTAGGCATCCAAGTGTCAAGCATAGTACCATAGCACATGACCATTTAAAATGATCATGTAAATTAAGTAGTGCCCAAGTACATGGTGAGGATCCTTGGGACAATAAGTAAACATTACCAAATGAACCATAAATAATAGTTAGTTAGGAAAGTACAACCAACCCATGTGCAAGACATGTGACGAAGTGGCCAAAGGAGGGAACCACCCTATCCGAATTTGGTTAGGGTAGTTTGGGGGGGAAACGTGAACAAGGGACCACTCCTTGTGGGGCCTAACTTCCTAACCAATTCTAGACTCTAACCTACTGCCCTAACTAGCTAACTAACCTAGGACAAAATGAAATAAACTAGCATGTTTTGGTTTCACTTTGGCTTGGTTCGAACCCAATAAGCTAGCATGTTTTGGTTTCACTTTGTCCAGTGACTCCACCTCTTTTCGGTATGGGGGAGACATCGGATTTCATGATGCTCACATGATCTATGTCGGTTAAGGTTGAAGTTCCTCAAAGTAAGAAAGATAATGAAATGAACGATACCGAAGGTGTTTATGCAAGACAATCAGGAGGTGAAACCATATTCAAGTAATGACATTAGGTCATTCTTGGTCATTGCACTTCATGATCCCGATGAGAGCCTTAAACTTCATCCTAGGTATAGATGGTGTTTACATCAGCCTACGAATGAATGAAATGAATAATGTGAAGTACAAATGAACGAATGAAGCAGACTCTGTGTTTGCTAAAGAAGGCCCTCGGGTTGAGGTCCCATATGTTGGGCCCTCACTTAAGATGTCTTAATGCAACATCCACGATTCCAAGGTCTCGTGGATATGATATGTATAATATATAAAACATGAAATGTATGTTATGTGAACCTATGTGTGTATGATGTGTGACAGATTCATGGTATGACCTTTCTATTACGAATTAGGCAAGTCCAGAGATTTGACCTCCTAAGAAAGCATGTTGATTAGGAAGAGTCGTGGCTTATAATGACTTCTTATATGATGTCAATAAAGAGAAGTGGAAACATAACTTTAACTAAATACCGTATAACTTCCCTATCATGAAAGTAATGAAACCGATGGCATGATCAATAGAGAATGGCTTATGAAATGTAATGAATATATAGTGTAAAGAATGACTCACTGTAAGGTAGGGAAATCATTCCTTAGTCCTTGGATTACTTACATCGATTCATTGTGGGTATGGGACTACAATGAATCATTGCATTTGTAAGTAAAACATAGGACCAAAGGAATTATTGAGCTACACAACAAGAAGAAGAAAAAGACTGAAAATAAAACTAAGTATGGGTGACAGAGCTCTCGGGTTAGGGGACTTAAAATTTCAAATCTTCGCCCGAGGGGCTCTAAAATTATGTTGATGATACTAATCTCTTTAAATCATATATAAAATGATTTGTGTGCTTTGAATGCATTAAAATACATCATATTCATACCATAACTGAAAACTAACGAATTAGGAAAGTCTAATGACTAGTCTTTCCAGAAATGGCATGTTGCTTAGGAAGAGCTTTCATTGATCATGCATAGATTTATGTGTATGTGTGCATACACCCATACTTAGTACAAGTGGTGTACTAACCCCCTACTATTTACTATTTTTATAGGTGCAGGTCAGAGGACAAATTGACGACACTTGCAGCGGGTTGGACTTCAGCGTTTCTCCAAACCATTTCGTAGATCCTCTTGATTTTGAGGATGCTACAGTCTTAGTACAGCTTTAGATATAGACATAGCTAGTGGATGTTGTCCCTAGCGTTTCTTTCACATTTCATTTTGAACCTTTGATGTAAGGCCGTTTTGGCAACTTAATATATTCTATTCATCATTTGTTTTGAAATTTTCTTGATATTAGATGGTTGTCTATTGATGTTGATCTTAGTATATAATGTTTAATACAAAATGACTATATGAATTCTAAGTAAGCTTCATACGTATAAAAAGTTTTAAATTTTCCGCAAATTTAACTAGATGAATGTGATAAATGCAAGATAAGGCTTGTCTGCGACCTCTAAGAGGTTAATGACGCCGGTGGCGATTCGGATTCAAGAATCCGGGTCGTTACAAACTTGGTATCAGAGCATTAGGTTAAATTACCTAGAAACTAAAGCTCAAAATAACCACGTTATGTAGTTTCTAACTTATGGTTGTGAAGCGCGACACAATCATGACTTAGAGAGTATATAATGTTAGGAAATTTCCCTTATTCTACTCTTTATCGTGCTATATAGATCTTTGACACTTTGTGTCATTATAAGTATCTAACTTACTTCTTGTGTGAAAGCGTAGAAAAATGCACACAAGAATTAGGATGGCCAAGTGGTCTAAGGCGCCAGACTCAAGATCTGGCCTTCCCAAGAAGGAAAATGATGGAAATGCCCAGCGTGATCAAAAGACGTGTAATAAGTATGGTCGTTCGCATGGAAGTGAGTACATGGTTGATTCTAAATGCATGCACGAGTGTTAATGAAGAGGAGGAGGCTGAGTTGGCTGCATACCAACTCAATAATATGGCTTAGACATGGATTTTCTTCATAAGTATTATGCTATAATAGACTATAGAAACAGGGTAGTAAGGCTTCAGTTTCCAAATAAGTTGGGTTAAATTGGAAGGGGCGTGGTTCAATCCAACAAAGCCATATAATTTCAAATCTTAAGGCCAACAAGATGTTATCTAAGGGGTTAGATACACTCCTCCTAAGTCTGGTTTTATTTAAGAAACTCTATGTTTTAGTGCAATAGTCGACTTGGTGTTGTAAGTCCATAATCGTATGTGTAATAATTGCATTATGTGAGTTAAAACGAAGTCATGTTTGCATTTCATGATGCTATTCTTGTGTAGCATAGGCAGGTTTTCTGTGTTGCATGATTTGTGATGTGCATTAAGTTAAGTGTGATTGAGAAGGAAATTCCTCAATATCAAATATGAAGCTTCAGATAAGCTTGAATGATATGCATCATGCAAATAAGTTTGAATAAGATATTCACTAAAGAGAAACGTTTAAGCATGATAAAGTAACTTTCAAAAATCACCCTCTTTGTTTAAATGATGTGTAAGTGTCATTCGGGGACGAATGTTCCTAGGGGGGGATAATGTAACATTCTAGAAAATCATATGTCTAATGAAGAGCCAAGTATGTCCTTATGATAGCCTATTAGGGGTATATAGGCACCTCAATGCCCAATATTGAGAAATATTGGGCATAGTATAGAAAAATTGGCTAAGAGATATTAGCCAATTTCCTATACACGAATATGAAAAAAATAATTTTTGGGTTGCCCTACCCAATCAAAAATTCATTGACCAAGAAGTGTACCTGAAATGAGGACCCTAAACTAATAAAAATGATGTCTTCTCAACCAAACATATGAAGTACTATGCATACTTGTCAAGCCTAGTACCATAGCACATGACCATTTAAAATGATCATGTAAATTAAGTATTGCCCAAGGACATGGTGAGGATCCTTGGGATAATAAGTAAACATTCCCAAATGAACCATAAATAATAGTTAGTTAGGAAAGTAAAACCAACCCATATGCAAGCACATGTGCAAGACATGTGAAGAAGTGTCCAAAGGAGGGGACCACCCTAATCGAATTCGGTTAGGGTAGTTAGGGGGAAAAACGTGCAGAAGGGACAACTCCTTGTGGGGCCTAACTTCCTAACCAATTCTAGACTCTAACCTACTTCCCTAAATATCTAACTAACCTAGGACCAAACGAAATAAACTAATTAGTGCACCCGAAAACCTAAGACTTAACCGGGTGACACTAACATAGTAAATAGTTAAAGAGACAACCTAGTACCTAACCTAGGATGGTCCAAAAGGTTGGTTATGGTCCTAACAACTTAGGTATACTTTAGTAATTACCCTAGGATACTTAATTAATTAATTTATCAGCTTAATTAATTAATTTAAAAGCACAAAACCGAAATTACAAAGCAATTTCCAGATTTCGGTTAAGACAAGAAAAAGAAAACCTAGTACCTAACTTAGGATTATCCAAAAGGTTGGTTATGGTCCTAAAAACTTAGGGATACTTTAGTAATTACCCTAGGCTACTTAATTAATTAATATATCAGCATAATTAATTAATTTAAAAGGACAAAACCGAAATCACAAAGCAATTTCCAGATTTTGGTTAAGACAAGAAAAAGACAACCTAGTACCTAACCTAGGATGGTCCAAAGAATTAGTTATGGTTATAACGACTTAAGGGTACTTTAGTAATTAGCCTAGATCACTTAATTAATTAATTTATCCATGTAATTAATTAAATTAAAGGGGTCAAACCGAAATTCTTACACTAACCTAGTATAACTCAAGAAATATCCTAGTTCTTAACCTAGGATGGTCCAAAAGGGTTAATTTTGGTTCAAATGATTTAGGGGCACTTTAGTAATTACCCTAGGTCCCTTAACTAATTAAATTAGTCTTTTAATTAATTAACTTAAAGGGGTCAAAACGAAATTCTTAGGAAAAATTTCAGATTTGACCAAGTATTGTGTTTTCCTAGTTCTAGTCAATCTAGGAGGGGCTTTTTAGTAATTAGTTAATTAATTTATTTAATTAACTTATTAAATCCTAATTTGAATGAGTCAAGATCAGTTCCCAAGACTTAGAATCACGTTCAAACTCACAGAAGAGGCGACGCAAAAATAGTAAGCAACGAACAAAAGAAAAAGGCAGACAATTTATCGATTTATCTAGGGTGATTTCAAGGTTTCTTCAAGGTTTCGTTCAAGGTGATCTTCGTAGATTAAGTTCTGCATAAGGTATGGGTTTATCTCCTGGACTCCTTTCTCCAAGAGAACTTTCTTTCCAACGAATTCAACGATCTTGAAACTAGGGTTGTTCCCGTTCCCGTCGAACTCCTTGTCCCTAGTATCCTTTTTGATTTCAATGTTGAATAGGTTAGAGATCATGTTGTTGGTATGTGGTGCTGGCTGTTCTTAACATGTATTGTTCTTGAATGATGAGTATCAAATGAACTTATGAACTTGTAATTGCGTAAAGTTAATCTTATCACATCAATTAAGGATCGATAATATGCTAAGTTAAGTCTGTGATGTGTTAAGTGAATTATGTGTCTTTGGCCGAATGTTGACTTGTTGTTGTTGTGATGTTGTGATGTTATGAAGATACTAAAGCCATCAAATGTTAATATGATGCTGTCCAATATGTTCTTAGAACGTTACACTAAAAGCCATAAACTAAGAATTGGCTCAAAGACATCTATGAAATCATATCTTGAATAAATTGAATATCTGGTTCCAATAAGCTTAGCTAACTCTGTTTGGTCAAAATGAATATATGCTAATGGCTAGGAACTTATGTAAATGATTAAAAGATTGGCTAAGGGTTCATACATATGGCAATTTAAATATGAACATACGTAAAATTGGCTTATTCCAAAAAGAATGAATTTGCTAGTCTAACATCCAAAATCTTGAGCCAATACTAATCATATGCCAATTCTTGTGTAGTAAGAGTATTAAGTATATATTAAGCACTTCTAAAGTAACATTAATGAATGCATAACCAAGGGCATGATATTCATTGGGAAAACTCCCAACATGCCCACAAGAATGAACTATGAACATATGTAACTCATTGAAGGAAGTGCGCATCGTCAAAAAACGATGAAATGAAGATACTACACTAAAGTAAAGATGTAACGTGAGTTAAAACATAATTAAAGGGGGGTCTAAATTAAGTAAGTGACCAGAATGGGGTGTTAAAGGAAGTGAGACAAGTCTTACTTACACCTAAGCTACTATGTTAAAAGATTACTCACGAATGAAGGTGTTAGAATGTGTGAGACTAGTCTCATTAAGACCTAAGGATGATATGTAAGGATAATTCACACTTAATACGTAAAGAAGAGATGATAAATCATCTAATGAGCTATGACTACCTCATACTAGAAGCAAGCTTCGATGATGTATGAGTTGAATGTAAATAGGATCTTTAAACTGAGCACCGATAGGCTAGTTATGAGTGGTGATGCCTTATTTCGGGAAGGGTGGAGGTTCACGTAATTATCATGAGATAGAGACTGTCCACCAAGGTGGGTATGGGTCTCCCTAAATCTCCTAGTCTTTGAACTATGTTGCCACCATAGGGAACTAGCTTGGTTCTAACCCAATAAGCTAGCATGTTTTGGTTTCACTTTGGCCAGTGACTCCACCTCTTTTCGATGTGGGGAAGACACCGAATTTCATGATGCTCACATGATCTATGTCGGTTAAGGTTGAAGTTCTTCAAAGTATCTACATAATGAAATGAACGATACCGAAGGTGTTTGTGCAAGACAATCAGGAGGTGAAACCAGATTCAAGTAATGACATTAGGTCATTCTTGGTCATTGCACTTCATGATCCCGATGAGAGTCTTAAACTTCATTCTAGGTATAGCTGGTGTTTACATCAGCCTACGAATGAATGAAATGAATAATGTGAAGTACGAATGAACGAATGAAGCAGACTCTGTGTTTGCTAAAGAAGGCCCTCGAGTTGAGGTCTCATATGTTGGGCCCTCACTTGAGATGTCATAATGCTACATCCATGATTCCAAGGTCTCGTGGATATGAAATGTATAATACATAAAACATGAAATGTATGTTATGTGAACCTATGTGTGTATGATGTGTGACTTATTCATGGTATGACCATCCTATTACGAATTAGGCAAGTCCAGAGATTTGACCTCCTCATAAAGCATGTTGATTAGGAAGAGTCATGGTTTATAATGACTTCTTATATGATGACAATAAAGAGAAGTAGAAACATAACGTTAACTAAATACCCCATAACTTCCCTATCATGAAACTAATGAAACCAATGGCATGATCAATAGAGAATGACTTATGAAATGTAATGAATATATAGTGCAAAGAATGACTCACTATAAGGTAGGGAAACCACTCCTTAGTCCTTGGATTACTTACATCGATTCATTGTGGGTATGGTACTACAATGAAGCATTGCACTTGTAAGTACAACATAGGACCAAAGGAATTATTGAACTACACAACAAGAAGAAAAAGACTGAAAATAAAACTAAGTATGGATGACAGAGCTCTCGGGTTAGGGGACTTAAAATTTCAAATCTTTGCCCGAGGGGATCTAAAATTATGTTGATGATATAAATGTCTTTCAATCATATAGAAAATGAGTTGTGTGCATTGAATGCATTAAAATACATCATATTCATACCACAATTCACAACTAACGAATTAGGAAAGTCTAATGACTAGACTTTCCAAAAATGGCATGTTGCTTAGGAAGAGCTTTCATTGATTCATGCATAGCTTTATGTGTATGTGTGCATACAGCCATACTTAGTACAAGTGGTGTACTAACCCCCTACTATTTACTATTTTTATAGGTTGCAGGTCAGAGGATAGATTTACGACACTTGCAGCGGTTTGGACTTCAATGTTTCTCCAAACCATTTGGTAGATTCTCTTGATTTCGAGGATGCTACAGTCTTAGTACAGCTTTAGATATAGACATAGATAATGGATGTTGTCCCTAGCGTTTCTTTCATATTTCATATCGAACCTTTGATGTAAGGCCGTTTTGGCAACTTAATATATTCTATTCATCGTTTGTTTTGAAATGTTCTTGATATAAGATGGTTGTATATTGATGTTGAGCTTAGTATATAATGTTTAATACATAATGACTATATGAATTCTACGTAAGCTTCATACGTATAAAAAGTTTTAAATTTTCCGCAAATTAACTAGATGAATGTGATGAATGCAAGATGAGGCTTGTCTGCGACCTCTGAGAGGTTAACGACGCCGGTGGCGATTCGGATTCAAGAATCCGGGTCGTTACAAACTTGGTATCAGAGTATGAGGTTAAATTACGTAGGAACTAAAGTTCAAAACAACCACGTTACGTAGTTTCTAACTTATGGTTGTGAAGCGCGCCACAATCATGACTTAGAGACTATATAATGTTAGGAAATTTCACTTCTTCTACTCTTTATTGTGCTATCTAGAGCTTTGACACTTAGTGTCATTATAAGTATCTAACTTCCTTCTTGTGTGAACGCGTAGAAAAATGCACATAAGAATTAGGATGGCCAAGTGGTCTAAGGCTCCAGACTCAAGATCCGGCCTTCCCAAGAAGGGCAATGATGGAAATTCCCAGCATGAACAAAAGACGTGTAATAAGTGTGGTCGTTCGCATGGAGGTGAGTATATGGTAGATTCTAAATGCATGCCACGGGTGTTAATGAAGAATAGGAGGTTGAGTTGGCTGCATACCAACTCAAGAATATGGCTTATACATGGATTTTCTTCATAAGTGTTATGCTATAACAGACTATAGAAAAAGGGTAGTAAGGATTCAGTTACCAAATAAGTTGGGTTAAAATGGGAAGGGCGTGGTTCAATCCAACAAAGCCATATAATTTGAAATCTTAAGGCCA
Organism: Solanum sitiens; assembly: GCA_016801875.1. NCBI lineage: Eukaryota > Viridiplantae > Streptophyta > Magnoliopsida > Solanales > Solanaceae > Solanum > Solanum sitiens. The sequence continues at coordinate 182,738 of JABWTJ010000830.1, forward strand.
ACAAGATGTTATCTAAGGGGTTAGATATACTCCTCCTAAGTCAGGTTTTGTTTAAGAAACTCTATGTTTTAGTGCAATAGTCGACTTGGTGTTGTAATTCCATCATCGTATGTGTAATAATTGCACTATGTGAGTTAAAACGAAGTCATGTTTGCATTTCATATTGCAGTTTTTGTGTAGCATAGGCAGGTTTTCTGTGTTGCATGATTTGTGATGTGCATTAAGTTAAGTGTGATTGAGAAGGAAATTCCTCAATATCAAATATGAAGCTTCAGATAAGCTTGAATGATATGCATCATCCAAATAAGTGTGAAACAGATATTCACTAAAGAGAAATGTTTAAGCATGATAAAGTAACTTTCGGAAATCACCCTCTTTATTTAAATGATGTGTAAGTGTCATTCAGGGACGAATGTTCCTAAAGGGGGATAATGTAACATTCTAGAAAATCATATGTCTAATGAAGAGCCTAGTATGTCCTTAGGATAGCCTATTAGGGGTATATAGGCACCCCAATGCCCAATATTGAGAAATATTGGGCATAGTATAGAAAAATTGGCTAAGAGATATTAGCCAATTTCCCATACACGAATATGAAAAAAATACTTTTGGGGTTGCCCTACCCAATCAAAGATTTATTGACCAAGAAGTGTACCTGAAATGAAGACGCTAGACTAATAAAAATGATGACTTCTTAACTAAACATATCCTGTACTAGGCATCCAAGTGTCAAGCCTAGTACCATAGCACATGACCATATAAAATCATCATGTAAATTAAGTATTGCCCAAGGACATGGTGAGGATCCTTGGGACAATAAGTAAACATTCCCAAATGAACTATAAATAATAGTTAGTTAGGAAAGTAAAACCAACCCATTTTCAAGCACATCTGCAAGACATGTGAAGAAGTGGCCAAAGGAGGGGACCACCTTATCCGAATTCGGTTAGGGTAGTTAGGGGGAAAACGTGAACAAGGGACCACTCCTTGTGGGTCCTAACTTCCTAACCAATTCTAGACTCTAAACTACTTCCCTAAATATCTAACTAACCTAGGACCAAACGAAATAAACTAATTAGTGCACGCGACAACCTAAGACTTAACCGGGTGACACTAACCTAGTAACTAGTTAAAGAGACAACCTTGTACCTAACCTAGGATGGTCCAAAAGGTTGGTTATGGTCCTAACAACTTAGGTATACTTTAGTAATTACTCTAGGCTACTTAATTAATTAATTTATCAGCTTAATTAATAAATTTAAAAGGACAAAACCGAAATTACAAAGCAATTTCCAGATTTCGGTTAAGACAAGAAAAATAGAACCTAGTACCTAACTTAGGATTGCCCAAAAGGTTGGTTATGGTCCTAAAAACTTAGGGATACTTTATTAATTACCCTAGGCTACTTAATTAATTAATATATCAGCATAATTAATTAATTTAAAAGGACAAAACCGAAATCACAAAGCAATTTCCAGATTTCGGTTAAGACAAGAAAAAGACAACCTAGTACCTAACCTAGGATGGTCCAAAGAATTAGTTATGGTTATAACGACTTAAGGGTACTTTAGTAATTAACTTAGGTCACTTAATTAATTAATTTATCCATGTAATTAATTAAATTAAAGGGGTCAAACCGAAATTCTTACACTAACCTAGTACAACTCAAGAAACATCCTAGTTCTTAACCTAGGATGGTCCAAAAGGGTTAATTTTGGTTCCAATGATTTAGGGGCACTTGAGTAATTACCCTAGGTCCCTTAATTAATTAAATTAGTAATTTAATTAATTAATTTAAAGGGGTCAAAACGAAATTCTTAGGAAAAATTTCAGATTTGACCAAGTATTGTGTTTTCCTAGTTCTAGTCAATCTAGGAGGGGCTTTTTAGTAATTAGTTAATTAATTTATTTAATTAACTTATTAAATTCTAATTTGAATGAGTCAAGATCAGTTCCTAAGACTTATAATCACTTTCAAACTCATATAGAAGAGGCGACGCAAAAACAGTAAGCAACGAACGAAAGAAAAAGGCAGACAATTTATCGATTTCTCTAGGGCGATTTCAAGGTTTCTTCAAGGTTTCATTCAAGGTGGTCTTCGTATATTAAGTTATACATAAGGTATGGGTTTATCTCCTGGACTCCTTTATCCAAGAGAACTTTCTTTCCAACGAATTCAACGATCTTGAAACTAGGGTTGTTCCCATTCCCGTCGAACTCCTTGTCCCTAGTATCCTTTTCGATTTCAATGTTTAATAGGTTAGAGATCATGTTGTTGGTATGTGGTGCTGGCTGTTCTTAACATGTATTGTTCTTGAATGATGAGTATCGAATGAACTTATGAACTTGTAATTGCGTAAAGTTAATCTTATCATGATAATTAAGGATCGATAATATGCTAAGTTAGGTTTGTGATGTGTTAAGTGAATTATGTGTCTTTGGACGAATGTTGACTTGTTGTTGTTCTGATGTTATGAAGATGCTAAAGCCATCAAATGTTAATATGATGCTGTCCAATATGTTCTTAAAATGTTACACTAAAAGCCATAAACTAAGAATTGGCTCAAAGACATCTATGAAATCATGTCTTGAATAAATTGGCTATCTGGTTCCAATAAAATTGGCTAACTCTATTTGGTCAAAATGAATATATGCTAATGGCTAGGAACTTATGTAAATGATTAAAAGATTGGATAAGGGTTCATACATATGGCAATTTAAATATGACATACGTAAAATTGGCTTATTCCAAAAAGAATGAATTTGCTAGTCTAACATCCCAAATCTTGAGCCAATACTAATCATATGACAATTCTTGTGTAGTAAGAGTATCAAGTATATATTAAGCACTTCTAAAGTAACATCAATGAATCCATAACCAAGGGCATGATATTCATTGGGACAACTCCCAACATGCCCTACAAGAATGAACTATGAACATATGTAACTCATTGAAGGAAGTGATTATCGTCCATAAGCGATGAAATGAAGCTACTACACTAAAGTAAAGATTTATAGCATAATTAAAGGGGGTCTAAATTAAGTAAGTGACCAGTGACCAGAATGGCGTGTTAAAGGAAGTGAGACAAGTCTTACTTACACCTAAGCTACTATGTTAAAAGATTACTCACGAATGAAGGTGTTAGAATGTGTGAGACTAGTCTCATTAACACCTAAGGATGATATGTAAGGACAATTCACATTCATCAATATAAAGTAAGGATGTAAGTGTAAGGACAATTCACACTTAATACGTAAAGAAGAGATGAGAAATCATCTAATGAGCTATGACTACCTCATGCTAGAAGCAAGCTTCGATGATGTATGAACTATGTTGCCACCATAGGGAACTAGCTTGGTTTGAACCCAATAAGATAGCATGTTTTGGTTTCACTTTGTCCAGTGACTCTACCTCTTTTCGGTGTGGAGGAGACACCGAATTTCATGATGCTCACATGATCTATGTCGGTTAAGGTTGAAGTTCCTCAAAGTATGAAAGATAATTAAATGAACGATACCGAAGGTGTTTGTGCAAGACAATCAGGAGGTGAAACCAGATTCAAGTAATGACATTAGGTCATTCTTGGTCATTGCACTTCATGATCTCGATGAGAGTCTTCAACTTCATCCTAGGTATAGCTGGTGTTTACATCAGACTACGAATGAATGAAATGAATAGTGTGAAGTACGAATGAACGAATGAAGAAGACTCTGTGTTTGCTAAAGAAGGCCCTCGGGTTGAGGTCCCATATGTTGGGCCCTCACTTGAGATGTCTTAATGCTACATCCACGATTCCAAGGTCTCGTGGATATGAAATGTATAATATATAAAACATGAAATGTATGTTATGTGAACCTATGTGTGTATGATGTGTGACATATTCATGGTATGACCTTCCTATTACGAATTAGGCAAGTCCAGAGATTTGACCTCCTAAGAAAGCATGTTTACTAGGAAGAGCCATGGCTTATAATGACTTCTTATATGATGCCAATAAAGGAAAGTAGAAGCATAACATTAACTAAATACACCATAACTTCCCTATCATGAAACTAATGAAACCAATGGCATGATCAATAGAGAATGGCTTATGAAATGTAATAAATATATAGTGTAAAGAATGACTCACTATAAGGTAGGGAGATCAGTTCTTAGTCCTTGGATTATTACATCGATTCATTGTGGGTATGGGACTACAATGAATCATTGAAATTGTAAGTAAAACATAGGACCAAAGGAATTATTGAGCTACACAACAAGAAGAAGAAAAAGATTGAAAATAAAACTAAGTATGGATGACAGAGCTCTCGGGTTAGGGGACTTAAAATTTCAAATTTTCGCCCGAGGGTCTCTAAAATTATGTTGATGATACTAATGTCTTGCAATCATATAGAAAATAAGTTGTGTGCTTTGAATGCATTAAATACATCATATTCATATCATAATTCACAACTAACGAATTAGGAAAGTCTAATGACTAGACTTTCCAGAAATGGCATGTTGCTTCGGAAGAGCTTTCATTGATCATGCATAGCTTTATGTGTATGTGTGCATACACACATACTTATTACAAGTGGTGTAATAACCCCCTACTATTTACTATTTTTATAGGTGCATGTCAGAGGACAGATTGACGACACTTGCAGTGGTTTGGACTTTAGCGTTTCTCCAAACCATTTGGTAGATCCTCTTGATTTCGAGGATGCTACAGTCTTAGTACAGCTTTAGATATAGACATAGCTAGTGGATGTTGTCCCTAGCGTTTCTTTCACATTTCATTTCGAACCTTTGATGTAAGTCCATTTTAGCAACTTAATATATTCTATTCATCGTTTGTTTTGAAATGTTCTTGATATTATATGGTTGTCTATTGATGTTGATCTTAGTATATAATGTTTAATATGTAATGACTATATGAATTCTAAGTAAGCTTCATACGTATAAAAAATTTAAATTTTCCGCAAATTTAACTAGATGAATTTGATGAATGCAAGATGAGTCTTATCTGCGACCTCTGAGAGGTTAACGACGCCGGTGGCGATTCGGATTTAAGAATCCGGGTCGTTACAATATCTAGCTTATGAAGTTGATTTACTTTTAAGAATATTATGTTCTTTCTATTTTCATTGGAGTACGAATTGTATAAGCCTATATGTGGCTCCTTTACATTGATGTAGGGCTATGCCCAAATTGCTATGATCGTATTAGATGGTTATGAGATGAGAAAATTTTAAAGACTATGTTCTATCATATATATATATATATATATATATATTATATATATATATATATATATGGGCAATAAAAGTATAAGACTATGTATTCTTCCTATACGAAGTGTCTATGTTTACTCGATACTAATATATACTATATGTATGTAGAGGTCTATGTAAACCTCAATGTAGAAGTAATAAAAGTTTTAAGTTTTCTGTATTTTTGACCTATGAATGTAATGTTGAATGCTAAAAGGCTAGATTAGTCCTCAAAGAGGACGACGACCCCGGTTACGTCTAGGGGGTGCTCCCCGGATGTGACAGCTTTAATATGCCTATGATACACATGTTATGCTTATGTCTTTATCTCTTATGATTATGTTTATTATTAACTAACCCTTTGTGATATCTTATGTTGACATGTAGTTTCCATACATAGTATTTATCGTACTAACGCATATTGCCTATATGTTGTCCATGTAGGGTATTGAGAATATTGAGTTACTTGAACGGTAGAGTTTCCAAGGTTTTCAAGAAGAGAAGAAGTGGTGAGTCCTCATAGCTTTGAGTACTAACCTTTATTTTCCTTTATGACTTCTTTACGTTTTAGATTTTATGTGGGCTGCGTCCCAATGTTTTACATCCATGTCAAGTTAGATGGTTTTTGAGACAATGTTATTAGAGATGCTTCCACTTTTATGAAAGACCTTTTTAGTTTATGTCTAAAGAATGTTTTTAAATTCCCTCCATTTATGTATAATGTAATTTAATGAAGTCAAGTCGCTTGTACAAGATCTCTGAGAGATCGATTACGTCGTCTTCCGATTTGAGAATGCCATAACCTCTAAAGGGTACACTCGGGTCATAACAAACTTGGTATCAGAGCATAAGATTATGAAAATGGCCTTACAATGTCTCAAAAACCACGTCTAGTAGAGTCTTATTCTCGGTGTAAGTCGCGACACACCTATGAGTAACAGGCTATAAGATGCTTAGGAAAGTTCCACTTCTTCATTCTTGTAACAACCCTAAAAATGGATAAGATAAGTAATGCTTAATGTGTCAAGAATGCCTACGATTAGACCAGGGTTCACACGAATTGATGCGCGTAGAACCAGACCTCGGAACCCTTGCAAAAGCCAAACCAGCTAACTTGGGGAGTTATTTGAGCTTGTAAAGATTGGGTCCAACCTTGTAGGGCTCTCGAATACGAAGATTTACTCGAAGGAGTCTTTACCAGACTTAAAAAGGGGAAATCTTAGGTTTGAAGGGTCTAGGGGTAAAATGGTCTTTTTCCTGGCTACGGGTAGTATCGTAATTACCCTAAATATATAATTAATTATTTAATTAATAAGGTGGAGGTACAATTTGGGGAGAGAGGGCCGAAATTGGGCTCTTGAAGTGAAGTCTTGCTCCACCCGGGTTCGAACCTAGGTGGAAGCAATGAACTTAAGTGATTTTTATTTAAGCTATTGAATTAATGTAATTAATTAATAGTTATTATTCATTAGCTGATTTAAAATAAAATAAAAATTAGATTTTTAATAATTAACTAAACCTTATTTGACTAAGTCCTAAACTAGACTCCTAAGCCTAATATAACTCCCACTCTCTCACGTCTATCTCTCAACTCTCACGCTCAATCTCTCTTATTCTTTCACACAAAATTTCTCTGCCAAAATAAGATACAAAAGCAGAAAAATAACCCAAGTTCTTCACACTTGAATAACTCACACGAAATCACAAGAAAACAAACGTTAATCGCACACTAGGCTAAGGGAGGTTGTCATTTGAGTGGAGTTGATATTGAGGAGGCTTAGACGTGTTCTTGGGTGAAGTTTTTGGACAGAAAGTCAAGGGTTTAACGTCAAAAAGGTATGGGTTTTCTTCTCTCTTGGTCCCTTTCCCAAGAGACCCCTTAAGGTTCATATTATTCATCTGAAAACTAGGATTGTTTCCCCTTTTGCATGCCCTTGTCACTAGCTCCCAATGAATCGTTGGTTGGGTATGATTGCTGGTAGATTTAGGTGTATGTTATGTTTTTGTTATGAATATGATTATGTTTGTGTACTTGAAATCGTATGAAAGACAACCATGTATTCGAAATTATGTGCAAGTGTGTGCGTGTGCAAGTATGTTACTGTAAATGAGGTTCTCGGGTTAAGGCTTCAAATTTGATAATGTTTTGGTTGTCATTTTACGTGCATAAACCTATGTAAATGGTGATGTTCATTAAAATGGAAGTGTGGCTGATTTGAGTATCAATATTTTGGCTAAACGAATCTATGAAAATGCACCCCAAAAAGTGTTAAATGATCTATGATTTTCCCTAAGATTTCAAGTGAAAATGTTGGTGAAAATAAGCTAAAAAAATGACTAAATTTCCAGCAAACTTACAAGTTTAGTTTAGGCTAAATGTAGAGAAATAAATCTGGAAATTTAATTGAGTATAAAGGGATGAGGCCACCAGGATTCGAACCTGTGACCTCACCCGTGTAATGCCATAAAATCGCAAGAAAATAAATGGGGTCAGGGGGAATCGATATGGGGTACGCTGGCTGAAAAAGTAGAGTGCAAAAATTAATAAAATAAAATAGGAGGCGTGGGAATTGAACCCACGACCTCCTGGCAGTGAGTGAAGTAAAGAAAAATAAAAGAAAGGAAATGTGAGGCATGGGAATCGAACCCACGACCTCAAGGTTGTGAAGGAGAGTAAAGGAAAAAGGGAAAATAAAAGAAAATAAAGTGAGGTTGTGGGGGCTCGATCCCACAACCTCACTGCCAACGCAGAGATAGTCAACATTTAAATGAAATTAAAATAAAGAGGCTGTGGGGGTTCGAACCCACAACCTCTCAGTCCCAAACGAATAAAAGAAAAATGAAGAGAGGCTGTGGGAGTTTGATCCCACAACCTCATGGTTAATGCGAAATAGAAAAGTAAAATAAATAGGAAAATAAAAGGGGGCTGTGGGGTCTCGAACCCACAACCCCTCGGCCAAGGGAGAGAGTTTCTAAAGAAAAGGAACTAAAAAGAAATGTTGATGTTGGGGCTCGATCTAGGGTCCCAATGTCATGAGGACTAAAAATAAAATCAAGGAAAAATGTAAGTGTTGTCCAAGGGATTCGAACTTGGGTTCCCTTGCCCAAATTTTTGTATTGATACATAAGTCATACGTGAATTAAATGTTCAAGAATAATGCCACTTACTTAGATTGAAATCGATATCTTGGCATACATACAAGATACATAAGTCTTGTACTACATAATCTTAGGAAGATATGAGTCACTTAATGGATTATGAATGAAGCCTCATGGCTTGTATGTATAGACCCATAAGTCTAGCATACGTTTAAAAATAAGTGAACCTAAGATGTATGTAATGAAATGAAGTAAACCTAGAAGGGTTAAGTACGAGTGTAAAACACACTAAATGGCCAAGTGAATTGGCATACGATGAAATGATTATTATGTAATGAAATGATGAAACCCTAGAAGGGTTAAGTAAGAGTGTGAAACACACAAATGGCCAAGTGCATTGGCATATGATGAAATGAACATTCACGTAAAATGGGGTGAGTAATTATGAAGAGCAATTGTGCTAATGTTAATGAATGTGGTGACAACATGATATGAGGCTAATGTGAAATATGAGAACAATCTCAAATGGGCCTAAGTAAATGTTACCAAAACGTACTCACCTATGAGAGTGTAAGTTAATGAAGAGACTTGTCTCTATGAACACTCTAATGAAAGTATTGAGATTAACACACTTAATACTAATGATGAGATGAGAAATCATCTATTGATCTATGATGTCCTCATACTACAAGTCAGCTTCCATGACGTATGAGTTGAATGTAATGGAACTTTATACTGAGCACCGATAGACTAGCTATGAGCGATGATGCCTTCTTTTGGGAAGGGCGGATGTTCACGTAACTCTCATGAGATGAGACTGTCCGGCATGCCGGGTATGGGTCTCCTTATATCTCCTAGTGTTCGAACCTATACTGCCAATATAGGGATCTGGCGGGGTTAAATTCCCATGTACGCTAGCATGTTTTGGGTCACTTTAGCCGGTGATTCCACCTCTTTTTGGTGTGGGGGAGACACTGGATTTCATGATGCTCACATGATCTATGTCGGGTAAAGTTAAAGTTCACAATGAATGAATGAGGGCAGCCTCAAATGATGCACATTATAAAATGAATGATACCAAAGGTGTTAGGATAGGATAATCAAGAGGTGAGCTAGACTCAAGTAATGACACTAGGTTATTCTTGATCATTTCACAGCAAACCCGATGAAAGTCATAAACTACATCATAGGTATAGCTGGTGTTCACACTAGCCTATGAACGAATTGAAATGAAGTACGTATGAATGAATGAAACAGACTCTATGTTTGCTAATGAAGACTCCCTAGTTAAGGTCCCATATGTTGAGCCCTCATTTTGGAAAGTCTTAATGTCAAGTCCATGATTCCAAGGTCTCATGGCATATGAATAAATGTTATAAAAGACGTTATGTGCTATATCCAATATGATATGTGCTATGTGTAAGATGTTATGTGTTGTGTGCAATATGATAAGTACGATGATGCATGTTACTCTCATGGCATGACTTTCCTAATCCAAATTTGGAAAGCTCACTGACTTTTCTAATTCAAATTTGGAAAGCTCACTGACTTTCCTAATCCAAATTTGGAAAGTTCACTAACTTTCCTAATCCTGATTTGGCAAGTCCACTGACTTGACTTTCCATAATCATGTTGTTAGGAAAAAGCTATTCTTACTCATGCATGTCCTTGGTGTGTGCTTGCATATTTCCATACTTAGTACAAGTGTGTACTAATCACATACAACTCTATATTTTTAGGTGCAGGCACAGGTGGACGCTAGAGCTTACAGGTTGACGTTGCACCTATCCGGACGTGGAGCTTTCAGTTGGACTTGGTAGGCCCTCATGCTTTCGAGGATGTCTACCGTTATTATCTAACTTAGATGTAGGCTTTATCTAGTGGAGCATGTTCCACTAGTGTTTCTTTCCACTTTCATTTCAGACTTTGTATTGGTGCCGTGTAGGCAAAAATATGTTTAATGCAATTATGAACTATTTCTTTCATTTTATTTTCTCTATATTAGATGGTTGATTTGTGAACGCCCATGATGTTAAGTTTAAAATTTTTAGCATGAAATAAGAAAACAAAAAGTTCAAATTTTCTCTAAAATTAACCTAGATGAAGTAAGAATGACATATTTAGGCTTGTCTGCGACCTCTGAGAGGTCAACGACGCCGGTCTCGTCTGGGGTCTAGATTCTGGTCGTGACAAAGTTGGTATCAGAGCACTAGGTTAAATTCCGAGAATAATGAGTTCACATCAACCACATTGAGTAGTTTTTAAGTCATGGTAGTGAAGTGCACCACTATCCTGAATTAGAGACTGCATGATGCGTAGGAAAATTTCCCTTCTTCTGATCTTATCGTGCTTTTCCTAATGTCTAATTTCTTGGTGTTATGAGCGTGTCTAACATCAATCTTTGTTGTTTTCAGAGAATGAATACTAGGAGAACCATTGGTCAGACGAGAGGAGGTGCAGCTGCTGGGGGAAATCAGGTTCCACCCCAGGCTCCAGCTGAAGGAGTGGCTATGCCGGTTAACCCAGTTGGGTTGACTGATGCGGAGGTGCGGGCATCTCTGGCCCAGATGGCACAGGCCATCACTATGCAGGCCCAGGCTATGACTGCCCAGGTCAACCGGCAGGATGTTCAGATGGAGAACCCACCGGTTCGTAGCATGGCTGATAGGTTGAGAGACTTCACGAGGATGAATCCTCCTATTTTCACAGGGTCTAAGACTTCAGAGGACCCCCAGGAGTTTATGGATGAGGTACATAAGATTTTGGTGGCTATGGGGGCAACAAATATTAAGAAGGCTGAGCTGGCTTCCTATCAGCTCAAGGATGTTGCACAGACTTGGTGCAAGATGTGGCAGGATAGCCGAGCTTTGGGCGGAGTTCCGGTCACTTGGGAGCTGCTGAAGACAGCCTTCCTGGAGAGATTCTTTCCTAGGGAGATGAGGGAGGCAAAGGTTGAGGAGCTTATCAACCTTAAGCAGGGATCAACGACAGTTAGGGAGTATTCCCTGAAGTTTGTTAAATTATCCAGGTATGCTACTTTCATTAGTATCTAACAACAAGGATGAGATGAGTACTGAAGTTTGTTAAATTATCCAGGTATGCTACTTCCCTTGTACTAACAGAAGGGATGAGATGAGTAGGTTCCTTACAGAAATCAACGGAGATCTGGAGGAGGAGTGTCGGTCTGCGATGCTCCATGATAACATGGACCTCTCCAGGTTGATGGTGCATGTCCAGCAGGTAGAGGACAGCCGCAAGAAGAGGGGTGTTCGTGATGCTAGGAGGCCTAAGCCTCAAGATCAGGCAGGTCCCAGCCATGGAGGCCACAGAAACAATTTTGGCGTCCGTGAGCAGCCCAGGTTCAAGAAGGGGCAGCAGAGTGCTGGGAACTCTAATTCTTAGAGGAGTACAGCACCTAGAGGAGGCATATCTGAGACCAAGAAGGGCAATGGAGGTAAGATGCAGCGTCCCAAAAAGAACTATGCTCAGTGTGGTCGTGCTCACAATGGAGAGTGCAGACAGGGCACTAATGCCTGCTTCGGTTGCGGTAAGAGTGGGCACATGGTTAGAGACTGCCCACAGAACAGAGGTCAGGCTGGAGTTAATGCTCAGCCTAGGCCTAATCCACAAGGTGCAGCAGCAGCCGAGCCTCCTATGAGGAATAGATTCTATGCCCTCAAGGGCAGGGAGGAGCAGGAGAAGTCCGCTGATGTGGTCACAGGTATGCTGCAAGTATTCTCAACTTTTGTTTATGAATTACTTGATCCAGGGTCTACGCTTTCCTTTGTAACTCCTTTGCTTGCTCTCACTTTTGAGATATGGCCTGAAGTTCTGCATGATCCTATAGTGGTTAGTACACCTTTAGGAGAAAATGTAAGAACTGAAAGAGTATACAAGGATTTCCCAATAGTTATAAGTGGTAAGACTATGTGTGCAGACTTGGTTGAGTTACCTATGCATGATTTTGATGTTATTCTTGGCATGGACTAGCTTCACAGTTGTTATGCTTGTTTGGATTGTCGTAGTAGAGTGGTGAGATTTCGTTTCCCTAATGAAGAGGAGCTAGTCTGGGAGGGGTACAACTCGAGTCGTCCTAATCCCTTGATTTTGAACCTTAAGGCCAATAACATGATGTCCAAGGGGTTATTGTGTCTTCTTGTGAGTGTTAATGATTTAGATCATGACATTCCTTCCATAGACTCAGTGCCTGTAGTGAATGAGTTCCTAGATGTACTTTCTGATGATTTGCCTGGAGTCCCTCCCCCTCAGAGATTGACTTTGGTATCGACTTAGAACCCGATACTAAACTAATTTCAATTCCTCCCTACAGGATAGATCAAGCTGAACTCAAGGAGTTGAAGCTGCAGTTAAAAGATCTCACTGATAAGGGTTTCATTCAGCCGAGCATATTAACTTGGGGCGCTCCAGTGTTGTTTGTGAAAAAGAAGGATGGAACCCTTAGAATGTGTATCGATTATTGGCAGCTCAACAAAGTCACTATAAAGAATAAGTATCCACTTCCCAAAATAGATCATTTGTTCGATCAGCTCCAAGGGCCTAGTTTCTTCTTTAAGATTGATCTTCGTTCAGGGTATCATCAGCTTAGGGTTAGGGATGGAGATATCCCAAAGACAGCCTTTCATACCCGTTATGGTCATTATGAGTTCTTAGTCATGTCATTTGGTCTCACTAATGCACCAACTACATTTATGGACCTCATGAACCGAGTCTTCCGTGAATACCTTGATTCTTTCGTCATAGTATTCATTGATGACATCCTCATCTACTCTAGGACTAAGGAAGAGCATGAACAGCATTTGAGACTAACCTTGCAGGTACTTAGACAACATCAGTTGTATGCCAAATTCAGCAAGTGTGAATTTTGGCTTAGATCAGTGACCTTCCTGGGTCATGTTGTGTTCGATCAGGGCATGGAGGTGGATCCCAGGAAGACTGAGGCTGTGAAGAACTGGCCAAAGCCTCTTACTCCCACTAACATCCATAGCTTTCTAGGATTGGCTGGTTACTACCGCAGGTTCGTGGGGGGCTTTTCTTCCATTGCTGCCCCACTGACAGATTTGGCAAAGAAGAAAGGCAAGTTTGAATGGACAGAGACTTGTGAGAACAGTTTACAAAGCTCAAGGACAGACTCACTTCAGCCCCGGTGCTTACTTTGCCTAAGTGTGGTGAGAATTACACTGTTTATTGTGATGCATCTAGGGTTGGTTTGGGTTGTGTTCTTATGCAGGTTGGTAAGGTGATAGCCTATGCGTCCAGACAGCTCAAGGTTCATGAAAAGAATTATCCCACTCATGACCTGGAGTTGGCAGCTGTGGTGTTTGCACTGAAGCTGTGGAGGCACTACTTATATGGAGTGCATGTGGATGTGTTCACAGACCACAAGTGTCTCCAGTACGTGTTCACACAGAGGGAGTTGAATCTACGTCAGCGGAGTAGGTTGGAGTTATTGAAGGAATATGACATGAATGTTCACTACCATCCAGGTAAGGCTAATGTTGTAGCTGATGCTTTGAGCAGGATGAGCATGGGAAGTACATCCCACGTTGAGGATGAGAAGAAAGAGTTGGCGAAAGATGTACACAGACTGGCCAGACTGGGTGTACGATTGGTTGACTCTACTAGTGGGGGTGTTTCAGTTCATCTTAGTTATGAATCATTCTTGGTAGTTGAAGTCAAGCAGGGTCAGCATCTCGATCCTGTGTTAATGGAGCTGAAGGACTCAGTGTTGATAAAGATGAATGAGTCTTTCGCTTTGGGAGGTGATGGCATACTTAGATATCAGGACAGGCTGTGTGTACCAGATGTGGATGATTTGCGGACCAGGATTGTTGCAGAGGCCCATGGTTCCATATATTCCATACATCCAGGTTCCACCAAGATGTATCATAATCTTAAGCAGATTTATTGGTGGGATGGCATGAAGAAGGACATTGCAGAATATGTGGCCAAGTGTCTTAATTGTCAGCAGGTTAAGGCAGAACATCTTAAGCCTGGCGGTCTTACTCAGATTATTGAGGTTCAGACTTGGAAGTGGGAGGCCATTAATATGGACTTCGTGGTTGGTCTTCCGAGGACTAGGAGACAACATGACTCCATGTGGGTTATTGTGGACAGGATGACTAAGTCTGCCCACTTTATCCCTGTGAAGTCTACTTACAGAGCCGAGGATTATGCGAGACTCTACATTGATGAGATTGTGAGATGGCATGGGATTCCTTTGTCTATCATTTCAGATAGAGGAGCTCAGTTTACTTCACATTTCTAGAGATCTTTCCAGAAGACCTTGGGCACGCAGGTAAAGCTTAGTACTGCCTTTCATCCTCAGACTGATGGGCAGGAAGAGCGCACCATTCAGACATTGGAGGACATGTTGAGAGCGTGTGTGATTGACTTCAGGGGTAGCTGGGATGACCATCTGCCTTTGATAGAGTTCTCGTATAATAATAGCTATCACTCCAGCATTGGGATGGCACCGTTTGAGGCACTGTATGGTAGGAGGTGTAGATCTTCAGTTGGGTGGTTCGAGGTTGGAGAGTCATCCATTTTGGGTCCAGAGATCATTCATGAGGCCTTAGAGAAGGTCAGAGTGATTAGGGACAGGTTGGCTACTGCTTACAGTCGGTAGAAGTCATATGCAGATAACAGAAAACGGCCCTTAGAGTTTGATGTTGGTGACTAGGTATATCTGAAGATATCACCTATGAAGGGGGTGATGAGGTTTGGCAGGAAGGAGAAGTTGAGTCCAAGGTATGTTGGGCCATGAGAGATCCTACAGCGTGTGGGTGAGGTGGCCTATGAGTTGGCATTGCCTGCGGAGCTAGTTTCTGTCCATCCAGTCTTTCATGTATCCATGTTAAAGAAGTGCCTAGGTGATCCAGCATCGATTCTACCTGTGGAAGGTTTGGGGGTCGATGAAGACTTATCCTATGAGGAGGTACCTGTTGAGATCTTAGACAGACAGATCAAGCGGCTGAGGAACAAGGAGATTGTCATAGTTAAAGTATTGTGGAGAAATCATCTTGTTGAGGGTGGTACGTGGGAGGCTGAGGCCGACATGAGATCCCGCTACCCTCATCTTTTCAGCTCTTGAGGTTAGACTTCCTACTCTTAAGTCTAAGTTTCCTTATCTCTCCATTTTTGTTGCTATTGCTTGACTGTGCATTGTGATTATGTTATCATCTGACTGGCATTACGCTAGATAGTAGTAGTGTCATTCGGGGACGAATGTTTCTAAGGGGGGAATAATGTAACAACCCTAAAAATGGATAAGATAAGTAATGCTTAATGTGTCAAGAATGCCTACAATTAGACCAGGGTTCACACGGATTGATGTGCGTAGACCAGACCTCGGAACCCTTGCTACAGCCAAGCCAACTAACTTGGGGAGTTATTTGAGCTTGGAAAGGTTGGGTCCAACCTTGTAGGGCTCTCGAATATGAAGATTTACTCGAAGGAGTCTTTACCGGACTTAAAAAGGGGAAATCTTAGGTTTGAAGGGTCTAGGGGTAAAATGGTCTTTTTCCTGGCTAAGGGTAGTATCGTAATTACCCTAAATATATAATTAATTATTTAATTAATAAGGTGGAGGTGCAATTTGGGGAGAGAGGGCCAAAATTGGGCTCTTGAAGTGAAGTCTTGCTCCACCCGGGTTCGAACCTAGGTGGAAGCAATGAATTTAAGTGATTTTTATTTAAGCTATTGAATTAATGTAATTAAAAAATAATTATTATTCATTAGCTGATTTAAAATAAAATAAAAATCAGACTTTTAATAATTAACTAAACCTTATTTGACTAAGTCCTAAACTAGACTCCTAAGCCTAATATAACTCCCACTCTCTCACGTCTATCTCTCAACTCTCACGCTCAATATCTCTTATTCTTTCACACGAAATTTCTTCTCTGCCAAAATAAGATACAAACGCAGAAAAATAAACCAAGTTCTTCACACTTGAAGAACTCACACGAAATCACAAGAAAACAAACGTTAATCGCACACTAGGCTAAGGGAGGTTGTCATTTGAGTGGAGTTGATATTGAGGAGGCTTAGACGTGTTCTTGGGTGAAGTTTTGGGCAGCAAGTCAAGGGTTTAACGTCAAAAAGGTATGGGTTTTCTTCTCTCTTGGTCCCTTTCCCAAGAGACCCCTTAAGGTTCATATTATTCATCCGAAAACTAGGATTGTTTCCCCTTTTGCATGCCCTTGTCACTAGCTCCCAATGAATCGTAGGTTGGGTATGATTGCTGGTAGATTTAGGTGTATGTTATGTTTTCGTTATGAATATGATTATGTTTGTGTACTTGAAATCGTATGAAAGACAACCATGTATTCGAAATTATGTGCAAGTGTGTGCGTGTGCAAGTATGTTACTGTAAATGAGGTTCTCGGGTTAAGGCTTCAAATTTGATAATGTTTTGGTTGTCATTTTACGTGCATAAACCTATGTAAATCGTGATGTTCATTAAAATGGAAGTGTGGCTGATTTGAGTATCAATATTTTGGCTAAACGAATCTATGAAAATGCACCACAAAAAGTGTTAAATGATCTGTGAATTTTCCTAAGATTTCAAGTGAAAATGTTGGTGAAAATAAGCTAAAAAATGACTAAATTTCCAGCAAACTTACAAGTTTAGTTTAGGCTAAATGTAGAGAAATAAATCTGGAAATTTAATTAAGTATAAAGGGATGAGGCCACCAGGATTCGAACCTGTGACCTCACCCGTGTAATGCCTTAAAATTGCAAGAAAATAAATGGGGTCAGGGGGAATCGATATGGGGTACGCTGGCTGAAAAAGTAGAGTGCAAAAATTAATAAAATAAAATGGGAGGCGTGGGAATCAAACCCACGACCTCCAAGCAGCGAGTGAAGTAAAGAAAAATAAAAGAAAGGAAATGTGAGGCGTGGGAATCGAACCCACAACCTCAAGGCTGTGAAGGAGAGTAAAGGAGAAAGGGAAAATAAAAGAAAATAAAGTGAGGCTGTGGGGGCTCGATCCCACAACCTCACTGCCAACGCAGAGATAGTCAACATTTAAATGAAATTAAAATAAGGAGGCTGTGGGGGTTCGAAGCCACAACCTCTCAGTCCCAAACGAATAAAAGAAAAATGAAGAGAGGTTGTGGGGGTTTGATCCCACAACCTCATGCTTAATGCGAAATAGAAAAGTAAAATAAATAGGAAAATAAAAGGGGGTTGTGGGGGTTCAAACCCACAACCCCTCGGCCAAGGGAGAGAGGTTCTAAAGAAAAGGAACTAAAAAGAAATGTTGATGTTGGGGCTCGATCTAGGGTCCCAATGTCATGAGGACTAAAAATAAAATCAACGAAAAATGTAAGTGTTGTCCAAGGGATTCGAATTTGGGTTCCCTTGCCCAAATTTCCGTATTGATACATAAGTCATACGTGAATTAAATGTTCAAGAATAATGCCACTTACTTAGATTGAAATTGAGATCTTGGCATACATACAAGATACATAAGTCTTGTACTACATAATCTTAGGAAGATATGAGTCACTTAACGAATTATGAATGAAGCCTCATGGCTTGTATGTATAGACCCATAAGTCTAGCATACGTTTAAAAATAAGTGAACCTAAGATGTATGTAATGAAATGAAGTAACCCTAGAAGGGTTAAGTACGAGTGTAAAACACACTAAATGGCCAAGTGCATTGGCATACGATGAAATGATTATTATGTAATGAAATGATGAAACCCTAGAAGGGTTAAGTAAGAGTGTGAAACACACAAATGGCCAAGTGCATTGGCATATGATGAAATAAACATTCACGTAAAATGGGGTGAGTAATTATGAAGAGCAATTGTGCTAATGTTAATGAATGTGGTGACAACATGATATGAGGCTAATGTGAAATATGAGAACAATCTCAAATGGGCCTAAGTAAATGTTACCAAAACGTACTCACCTATGAGAGTGTAAGTTAATGATGAAACCAGTCTCTATGAACACTCTATTGAAAGTATTGAGATAAACACACTTACTACTAATGATGAGATGAGAAATCATCTATTGAGCTATGATGTTCTCATACTAGAAGCCAGCTTCCATGACGTATGAGTTGAATGTAATGGAACTTTATACTAAGCACCGATAGACTAGATATGAGCGGTGATGCCTTCTTTCGGGAAGGGAGGAGGTTTACGTAACTCTCATAAGATGAGACTGTCCGGCATGCCGGGTATGGGTCTCCTTATATCTCCTAGTCTCCGAACCTATACTGCCATTATATGGATCTGGCGGGGTTAAATTCCCATGTACGCAAGCATGTTTTGGGTCACTTTGGCCAGTGATTCCACCTCTTTTAGGTGTGGGGGATACAATGGATTTCATGATGCTCACATGATCTATGTCGGTTAAAGTTAAAGTTCCCAATGAATGAATGAGGCCAGCCTCAAATGATACACATAACGAAATGAATGATACCAAAGGTGTTAGGATAGGATAATCAAGAGGTGAGCTAGACTCAAGTAATGACACTAGGTTATTCTTGATCATTGCACAGCAAACCCGATGAAAGTCTTAAACTATATCCTAGGTATAGCTGGTGTTCACACTAGCCTATGAACGAAATAAAATGAAGTACGTATGAATGAATGAATGAAGCAGACTCTGTGTTTGCTAATGAAGACTCCCAGTTGAGGTCCCATATGTTGAGCCCTCATTTTGGAAAGTCTTAATGTCAAGTCCATGATTCCAAGGTCTCATGGCATATGAATGAATGTCATAAAAGACGTTATGTGCTATATGCAATATGATATGTGCTATGTGTAAGATGTTATGTGTTGTGTGCAATATGATAAGTATGATGATGCATGTTACTCTTATGGCATGACTTTCCTAATCCAAATTTGGAAAGCTCACTGACTTTCCTAATTCAAATTTGGAAAGCTCATTGACTTTCCTAATCTAAATTTGGAAAGTTCACTAACTTTCCTAATCCCGATTTGGCAAGTCCACTGACTTGACTTTCCATAATCATGTTGTTAGGAAAGAGCTATTCTTACTCATGCATGTCCTTGGTGTGTGCTTTCATATATCCATACTTAGTACAAGTGTGTTCTAACCACATACAACTCTATATTTTTAGGTGCAGGCACAGGTGGACGCTAGAGCTTACAGGTTGACGTTGCAGCTATCCGGACGTGGAGCTTTCATCCGGACTTGGTAGGCCCTTATGCTTTCGAGGATGTCTACCGTTATTATCTAACTTAGATGTAGGCTTTAGCTAGTGGAGCATGTTCCACTACTGTTTCTTTCCACTTTCATTTCAGACTTTGTATTGGTGCCGTTTTGGCAAAAATACGTTTAATGCAATTATGAACTGTTTCTTTCATTTGATTATCTCTATATTAGATGGTTGATTTGTGAACGCCCATGATGTTAAGTTTAAAATGTTAGCATGAAATAAGAAAACAAAAAGTTCAAATTTTCGCTAAAATTAACCTAGATGAAGTAAGAATGACGTATGTAGGCTTGTCTGCGACCTCTAAGAGGTCAACGACGCCGGTCTCGTCTGGGGTCTAGATTTCGGCCGTGACAATTATTCAAGTCGTGCCATTGAGTTTGGCTTTAGTAGGCCCTTTTTCTAATATTTGCCTATTAATTTTGTAGGTTATGTCTTACCCTAGGGCTAATGCAAGAAGGGAAGGAGATGGGAATAGGGAGCAAGATATCCTCCGCAAGTGTAAGAGCAAGTGCCTCCCCAAGTTCCTCCTCAAGTTCCTAATGAACCACCAATAGGGAATGCCATGTTTGAGTAATTTAGGGCTTATATGACTTTGTTGGCTCAAGCCTTAATGGAAGAAGCTAATAGAGGAGATGTGGTTTCGGCTTATCCTACAGGAAGAATGGGTGCTACTAGAGTAAAGGAGTTCTTGAGAATGAATCCACCGGAGTTCTATGACTCTAAAGTTGGTGAGGATCCGAATGGGTTTATTGATAAGGTGTATAAGGTGCTTGCAATCATGGGAGTGTCTTCCATTGAAAAGGCGGATTTTGGTGCCTATCAATTGAAAGATGTTTCACAAATTTGGTATGAGCAATGGAAAGATTGTTGACCAATCGGGGCGGGTCCTATAGAGTGGAAGACTTTTAAGTTGGCTTTCCTTGATAGGTTCTTTCCTAAGAAATTGAGGGAGGCTAAGATGGAGGATTTTATAAAGCTCAAGCAAGGTGAGTCGAGTGTTACTGAGTATGCTTTTAAGTTCTCTCTTTTGTATAATTATGCTTCAAGCTTGGTAACAACCCTCGAGACTTGATGAGTAGGTTAATGACTGGATTGTCTGACTTAGTTAAAGAAGAGTGTTGTACAGCCATGCTTTTGGATGACATGGACATCTCAAGGCTTATGGTGTTTGCCCAACCAATATAAGAGTCAAAACTAAGGAAGGAGAAGGCTAGAGAAAATAAGAGGTCTAGGTTTGAGAATTATAAGTCTTTCCATTCTAAGTCAGAGGGAGAAGATAGGCCTAGAACTAAACCAAGATATTCCGTCCATGATTCTTCCAACACCTCTATGATTGATAAGGAGAAGGGGAGTGGGTCTTTCGGACCTACTTGCCCCAAGTGTGGAAGTACTCACTATGGTAAGTTCCTAACCGGCACAGATGGTTGTGGGCATAGAGTGAGAGATTTTCCAGATCTTAAGTCTAAGTGAAGGGAAAAAAAGCAAGTTTCTCCTAGTAATGAGGAAGCTATATATTTATCTCTTATGATTATGTATATTATTAACTAACCCTTTCAGATATCTTATGTTGGTATGTAGTTTCCATACTTAGTACATATCGTACTAACTCATATTGCCTACATGTTGTCCATGTAGGGTCTTTAGAAGATTGAGTTACTTGAAGGGTAGATTTTCCAAGGTTTCGAAGAAGAAAAGAAGCAGTGAGTCCTCATATCTTCGAGGATGAACCTTTATTTTCCTTTATGACTTCTTTATGTTTTAAAATTTTTGTGGGTTGTGTCCCAATGTTTTTCCTCCATGTCAAGTTAGATTGTTTTTGAGACAATGTTATTAGAGATGCTTCCTCTTTTATGAAAGACCTTTTTGGTTTATGTCTAAAGAAAGTTTTTAAATTCCCTCCATTTATGTATAATCTAATGTAATGGAGTCAAGTGGCTTGTATAAGACCTCCGAGAGGTCGATAACGTCGTGTTTCGATTCGAGAATGCCCTAACTTCTTGGGGGTACACTCGGGTCATAATAGAAACCCTTGATATTCCTTAACCATGTGCCTACATAGAATGTATCCTAGTTCTACCATTGGCAAGTAGAACAAAACTCCATCGGATTAGGTGCATGACTCCAGATTCCATGCATAGCTAGTATGATCTATGTCACTTATTGCATATTCTCATCATATGGGATACCTACTAGTGTTGGAGAAGTTTGAAGAAGCTTAGGTTTTGATATGGGATGCTATCTAGACATTGTACGATTAGTATTTGAAGATGTTAGGAGTCCCTAGGTCTTCTCCAAGTCCATTACTTGAATGTCCTTAAGTGTTGAATGTATATTAAATAAACTAATGAAGATAATGACTTATGTTACAAAGTATGTTAATGAATAAGTACTAGTCTAGAGTAACTTTAAGGATTGCCTAGTTACGGTGTGGAGGGGGCATAGGAATAGTTCATCATGTCTTACCAAGGGATGTCTTAAGAATAACTCTATATAGGTAAGTTGGTTAGTGAAGTTAGAATGATCTTATATTAGATAGTCTAAAGGATCTTCTAGGTGTGTGTGAAGGGATTGTATGGACGATGGCTTCATAACTACTCAAGTGAGCCTTGGAATCACCTTTGGTAGGAGGATATCATGTTTATGTGTTTCAGTACATTATTTATGTTATATTGTGATGTGTAGGTTTCACTTGAAGTTACAGTGAAGTCATTGTAAGATCACTGCAACATTACTATGAATTGATAAAAATTGAATATGGCTTGTAATGTGTTCTAATTTTGATGTTTGGTGTTTAAATGTGAGTCTTATACTTATAATATGAAGTTTTAATAAAAAAAGAGCATATTTCTCATAAATGTACGTTTTTCATGAAGCATTATACCATAATTAGTAGATGCATTGTACTAACTCTATACATTTTATCTATCTCTAAAGTTGTAGGTTGAAGGTTAAAATTGTCTTGAAGCAAAGCTTAGAAACTAGGACTCTTTCAAGAAAAGTTGGGGTATGTCCTAACTTGATTCGAGGACATTGCTATCTTAGAGTTCTTTTATTTTAAGTATTGTAATAGACTAAGTATTTGTATGTTTCAATTATATGGGTCGTGTTGTATTCTTGAGTCTAAGAATGGCATATGTTGAGACTTAGTATTTTCCTATGATTTTATATGAAAAATGTTTTAAGATATTTCTTGTGAAAAGTTTTAATTCTGCACTACTTTTCATACATGTATGCAATGAATGATGTCTAAGGGCATGTATAAGACCTCCGAGAGGTCAAGTACGCCATGTTGTAAGTCCAAGAAAACCAGAGCTTCTAGGGAGTTCTCTCGGGATGTGACATTCCAAATAATTTCTATTTTGGTTTTTATTAAGTGGGGTTGGTTTTAAAAGGTTTGTATCATTAATATAAATAGTTTCAAGTCTTAAACCTTCCTTTAACTCATTCTTTCAAAACCCCAAATCAAAACCCTCCAAAGTTCTCTCTAGTAAATTCCTCCATTGTTGAACCTTCATCTTCCAAGGAAGCAGACCAAGTTCTCCAAGTCTTCACCCTAATTTCGTGGTGACTACTAACTAAGGTATGCTTTTTCATTCTTGAATCCTCTTCCATTCAAGGAGTCAATTCATAACATTTTCAAAGATTTTCAAAAGCATGAATTCTTCTATTTTGACTTCTAGCCATGAATTCTTGCATAAACTGATTTGAATTAAAGATTTACGATAAAATTGATGTTAATTGAATTTCTGAAGGTCAAAAACTCTATTAACTGATGTACCGTGGTTTCAAGATACTTTCAATGCTTTTTCCTTAAGATTGGTGTGTGTCTAGAGCCTTTTTGTAGTAGTTTTAACATGTTTTTATCTTTGTTTTGCACGAAAGGTGTCCAAAACCAAAATGCAGAAGGCAGTTGAGATTTAGTGCAGAGGTAACCCACAAAGTCCATCGACGGACCGTAGATGGTAATCATCGACTGAAAGTTCAGGCATCTGGAGAAACTCGGCGAAATCTAACCAAGTGTGGGGCTACGGAAGGATCGACGGTCCGTCGATTGATCGACTGACTGTCATGTTGAATCGTCATTAAGTTCAGAGATAGTCCAGTACCCAAAGTTGAATAATGTCTAAGTATGGAACGACGGAAGGCATCGACGGTCCTTAGACGCATTGACGGACCGTGTTGTTGGTTCATCGATTGAATTAGAGAAGATGTCAGTTGAAGGATAAAAAAGCTTGCTAAGTCTCGACTGACGGAGGCAGTCGATGGTCTGTCATCTTTCTGTAGGGGTCGTCGATTACAGCCGCGTTTTTGGACAACTTTTTTTATTTGAATTCCTTTTAATTTAGGACAATGTTTTTTTATAAATAGGGTGTAAAATCTTGTTTTGGGGTTGTTACTTTGGTTTTTAGTTTGTTTTGGAGATTGGTTTTTTGCAACTTTAGCATTAATTCAAATTTTCGGATTTGGTTTTCAAGTGATTTCTTGTTATTTCAAGTTGAATTTCTGGATTTTCTTCGAATTGTCAAAGTAAGTTCATGATTTATTGTTTATTAACTATGAATTGTATTCTTATATGCATGGGTAACTAAATTCACAACTAGGGTTGTGGGAACCATGGGTGATTAACAAAGTAACCCTAGCTTAATAACAATTCTCAAATAGGTTATTGCGTGTATTAAATATTCTTTTGCTTAGAAGTCTTTTTAACGACTGCACACGTTAGAACTCGCCTTATTGCTACTTGAAGAACAAAGGAGGTAGTTAATAGGGAAAAAATTATCAACATAGATTTAGTGGGATACTATCTAATAGGCTAGTCTCGATTGGCGCAAAGTAATAACTAAGTCATACATCGAATATGCTGCTTAATATGAAGTAAAGGTAAGGGTTAGTAGCTTAGACACACGTAGACGGACCAAGGTACGGGGTGAAATTCTGTAAATGCTGGACCAAGGATTTAGAGATACCTAACTTATCACTTTGCATGCAAAACAGTAAGGATGAATTGTTATAGCTATGAATACGGCGTTATGAACCTATGGGGAACACTTACACCCTAATTTCTCTCACAACTTGATAAACACTAAAGATTTACTCTTATTACTTGTTTTACTTAGAGATATTAAAAGACTTTTGTGTCACAAAAACCCCTGTTAATTACTTGTTTTCGGAAAAAACTTGACTAAATAAAAGTAATCGTACATTGAAGTTAAGTTTAAATCATTTTCCTTGTGGGATCGATCCCAACCTAATAGTTTGGTTCTTTACTTGATACGACCTCTTATACTTCTTTAGGGAGGTGTAATTTGAGCGTATCAAATTTTGGCGCCGCTGCCGGGGAAAGTGGGTTTTAGATTAACCTTAATAACATTACTAAAGTTTAGTCAACAATTTCCTGATTTTACTTTTTCTTTTGTGTTTTTTTCTCTCAGGTCTAGCTCTAGCGTATGCCAAGTACACGGAGCCGAGGAGAACCAATACTTCCATTCCATCCTGAACTTCACCGTACATTCCAAAGAATGAATAATCAGCAGAACCCAGCTTATCTAGGTGATGGGATCAATCGTCGGCCTCCACCACCGGTTGATGCTCACAATCAAGTGGTTGCAGAAAATCCAATTGATGATACTTTGAGGATGCAGCCTCCCGTCCCACGCCCTCAAGAGTTCTATAGAGGCAATGTCAATATCACTGATTCTGATAGGCCTCTTGTCCTACCTCCTCTACCGCAGGGGTACACGTTCGTGGTAACTAGTAGTTTGATGTAGATGCTCATCGCGAGGGGTTTATTTTCAAGGCTACCATAAGAGGATCCCCATGCTCACATAGCCAAAGTGAGGTCGGAGTGCAAGAGTTGTGTGGGGAGGCCAGACTTAGACAAGAACGTCATTGGGTTGAGAGTTTTCCCTCTATCACTGATGGGAGAGGCCGCAATATGGTTTACTGAGTTGCCCTACAATTCTATCTATACTTGGGATCAATTGAGGGATGTGTTCCTAGCATGGTACTACCTGGTGTCCAAAAAGCTCGACTACAAAGATAGAGTGAATAACTTTGTGGCACTACCTGGGGAGTCGGTAAGTAGCTAATGGGACAGATTTACTTCTATCGTGAGGCGCGTCCCAAACCACCGCAGTGATGATGAGTCATTGAAAGAGTACTTCTATCAAGGACAACATGATAATAATAAAGTAGTGCTCGATACTATTATGGGTGGTTCTTATGGTGAGTGCACATATGCGGAAATCGCAAAGAAGTTGGAGAAAATCTCTCGCAATAATAAGTCTTGGAGTACTAGAAAGTTGGACAATGGGATCAACACCATTGCAGTGCAAGCTACACACAATCCGTCCACAGATGAGATTCATAAGGAGATGGCTCAAATAAGAACTGAGCTTGGGTTGGTATTGAAACATGTCACTGGAGGTGCAGAGAAGGTAAATGCAGTGAATTACTTAACTAAACCAGAACCGCCAGCGGATGACTACTATTATGAAGAGGATACTTATGCAGTGAATGATCAGACGGGGGGTTTCTGACAAAACGCCCACGGTTATAGTAGTGTACAGGGTGACCTAAAAGAGTGATGAAGTTTGTGCCCATTTGCTTCTCGAATATGATATGCTATATGTGATAAAGTGAAGTCTTAGTGTGTCTTGTGTGGTAGACTTGTATCCCTTACTTGATGCATGTATGAATGTGAATATGAGATGTATTAACTTAGGATGCTAAAGCCTCTTAGTCTTGAATGTATGAATGACATGAGACCTTGAATGATGTTAAAAGGGTCCTTTATGTGAAACCTTGAACCTAGTGATAAGGTTATGAACCTTGAAGTAGAAAGTCGTAATGGTATCCTTCTTGTAATGAATGATGGACTTAAGGTTGGTTGTCTGGAAAGGCATCATATCAATCCTTAGGAAATTCATTATGAGCTATCTTGTCGCCATTGTAAGGATGCCCTGGGGGACCTCTTAGGTAGGGCAAATGTAATTGGGTTATGAACTTGATACGAAACCCCTTTGTATGAACCTTTAATGTGAATTACTCCATGAGAACAAAGTGTAGCACCGAGTGAGTATGGTAAGGGAAGTAGTTCTAGTTAAAGGATGAGTCTAGAATACAAAGTAAGCCCTTCATATTCCTTAACTATGTGCCTACATGGGATGTGTCCAAATTCTACTGTTGGCAAGTAGAACACCCTCCATCGGAGTAGGTTATAACTTCGGATTCCATGTTTTGCTACCATGGTCTATGTCGGTTATTGTCTATTCTCATCATATGGGATACCTACTAGTATTTGATAAGTTCTATTAAGTTTAGTTTGTGGTATGGGACGCTATATAGACATTGCACAATAGGCTTTGAAGATGTTAGTGAGAGTCCCTAGGTCTTTTCCAAGACCATTACTTGAATGTCCCGAATGTCTCTTAATGAACTAATGAAATAATGACTTATGTTAGAAAGAATGTAAATGAATGAGTATCTAATCTAGAGTGACTTAACGATTCCTTAGTTAAAGTGTGAAGGGGGAATAAGGGATGATCTCTTCATGTCTTATCTAGGGAAGTCTTGAGAATGACTCTAGTTAGGGAAGTTGGTTGATACTTTAGGTATGATCTAAACTTAGGAAGTCTTAAGGATTTTAGGTAACCTTGAAGAGAGTGTATGGTCATTCTCTTCTAGGAGTACTTAAGTAAGTCTTTTGATAGCCTTGGTAAGGAGAATGTCATATTATACATGTTATGTGTTTTAGTGTCTTGTAAGTGTGTATGTCTCATAATGAGTAGTCTTGAGGATCATTTCGGCATGCTTAGAGAGGGTGTATGGGTGGTATCTCTTTGTATTTCTTAAGTGATTCTTAGGATAGATTTTAGTGAGAAGATCACATACTAGGAAGTGTCATATATGAATTAGAATCACTTCACTCCACTGTACAGTGAAGTATTTCACTCTAATGTTGTTCTTAAAAATGTGATAAATTGATTAAGTGATTTCCTATGTGTTTCTAAAGTGTTAAATGTTGTTATTATGACTATATTATGATATTTAAATCAAAATATGCATATTTCCAATAAATATCCGTTTTCATGATTTTTATGTATTATGCCATACTTAGTACATGTGGTTGTACTAATTTCATGCTTTTATTTATCTCTTTAGTGGTTGGTAGGTGAGGATAATTGGGAAGCAAGACTTGGATCGTAGCATCATTCAAGTGAAGTTGAAGTATGTCCTCATTTGACTCGAGGGCATAAGATGTCTTTTATTTCTCTTATTAAAGTATTATAATAGACTTAGTAGTACTATATTTCTATTGTGCATGGGTCGTGTCACAATTACTCTTGTGTCTAAGTTTTGATGAAATGAGACTTACTATTTCCTATGCGTTTTTATACAAAAGAGATTTTAAAAGACTATGAAAATGTTTGTGAAAAGTTTTAATTCCGCACTACTTTTCACTTTGTATATGCGATGAACGATACTAAAAGGGCTTGTATAAGACCTCTGAGAGGTCGAGTTCACCGGTTGCACTCCGAGAGTGCCATATCTTCTAAGGTGTGGTCTCAGGATGTGACAGCTAGTATGGTCTATGTCGGTTATTGCTTATTCTCATCATGTGGGATACCTATCAGTATTGGAGGAGTTCTATGAAGTTTAGGTAGTGGTACGGGACGCTATCTAGGCATTGCAAGATTAGGCTTTAAAGATATTAGTAAGTGAGTCCCTAGGTCTTTATAAGACCATGACTTGAATATCCTTACATGTTGAATGTCTCTTAAGTGAGTTAATGAACATGAGAACTTAAGTTAGAAAGTATGTTATTAAGTAACTACCCAGTCTAGAGTAACTTTATGGATTGCCTAGTTAAGGTGTGAAATGAGCATGAGAATGGTCTCTTCATGTCTTACCTAGAGAAGTATTAAGGATAACTCTAGATAGGAAGATGTCACGCCTCAAAACCCATTAAGACGGACAGGCACCCGATGCCCTAAAGGCCCGAGAGAACCAACCTGCAACCTGTTCTTACTGAGCATATACTATAACAATTGAGACAAGTTAACTTAGGATGCAGCGATACAAAATAACGTAAGTAGGTCCAAAATTTATGTACAATACTTGGCCGTCGTGGCCACAACTCCTTAAGACACAACTGAACCATGTACATACGTCTACAAAGCCTCTAAAAGATAAAAGACTAGAGTAGGTCCGGACAGACCCCGCCTTATCGTTAACTATGATACAATACCAAATGAATTTACCAAGGACTCAATAAAGCTCCGAATCAACTTGGAGCTCACCAAAAGTAGCAGAATTTCGAGTGCTCCTACTGAGGAGGTCTCCTAGCTGGAGTACCTGAGCCTGCAGCATGAAATGCAGCGTCCCAATACGGGACGTCAGTACGAAAAATTTACTGAATATGTAAGGCAAATAGTATATGTAATACAAGGCACAAATGAAATCAAGTAGCAACATATGAGTGCATAGATTAGGAGAGAAGACCACCTTTGCTTACTCTTGTGGAATCAAGTAAGCTACATTCTTTTCTTTACCTTTTTGTATGTTATAATCTTTGTTGGACATGTGATACAAGTGACCAGCTGATCAGTGGTAGAAGAGGATGACCCATGCTAGGCGTATTAACCCCTGGGATGCGGTCCTCATAATTACACAACTTGGGATCGGCCCATGCTAGGCTTTTGCCCCTGAGCTGCCACCCTTCTATACCAATAGGGATCGGCCCATGCTAGGCTTTCGCCCCTGAGCTGCCACCCTTAATTATATAGATTCCTTCACTTAGATTCTTTAATCTTTGAGATTATTGTTAATCAATTCATAACTCTTTTGAGATATTATTTTGGATAATCATAACACTTTTGAGATGTTGATTTAGTGGTCATAATCATCTTGGAGATATGGAAATACGGAACAGTAGTGGAATACATGAAAATAATACTTTGAGGCAGTAACAATGACATAAGGAGCTATGAAACATCAACACCTTACTTTAAGACCTTAATGGCACAATTGACTTCAATTGGCTTAGGAGAGGGATTCATCAAACTTTGTTTTACAAATACCATTTCTATAACAGCACAAGGGGAATAATTACACAAGTATAGAGTAGTGAACATATAATGAAGTAGTTCTATGTACTTAGAATGGGGAAAGAAATATTGTAAGCTATTTGGAATTAGTACGCTGCCACTATGCTTCCTTTTCTAGAAATAGAACTTATGGGAAACACTTCATTGATATTAATTGCAGGTGCCAGATTTCATGCCAAAAGGATATAGAATCGAATAGCCTTACATACCTTATTTTTCTGACCAATACTACTATCACGATTCAGCCTTCCTTTTTGGGTGCTAATCTACAACATAAATCATGATTAAGCTAACATCAGCAGCTAATCACAATAAGGTCCTCGAAAATAGTAGCTAAAATTTTGATGGAAATCAGGCCCATACAACCCTTACATAAATGGTGAACCACCACACCCTTCCTCTACACATTAATACAACTTCATACATCATCTTCCAAGATACCCAAACTGCCCTCAACCACAATATTCATAAGGCAGCCACTATCAATCTCAAATCTTTCAGCATAATAGGAGAATATTGACTCAAAGATTTATCACAATCCATGAATTCTTGATAAACATATACAAAATTCTCCACTCCAAACATTATCAAATAGAGGAAAACAAATGGGTTGAAGTCTTACCTTAATTCTGAAAATTTATCCTCTACACTTGTACTTCAAGAATTCAAACTCTCCTTCAAACTCTTACTTGAAAAATTAGACAGCACTCAAGAACTCTAAGGTGTTTTAGGGCTGCTAATTGAAGCCAAGAGAGACCAAGAAAGAACTTAGGAAATCTGAAACTTTTGCAAGTTCAAAATGGAGAATAAGACTTGATCCTTATCCTTTGAAAAAGGAGGTGTTATGGCTGACACTCTTGACCAATTTTGGGCCATATAATGTCAAGTAGGTGTCCCACCTGCTTATCCTTTTAACTTGGGCCTTTTTGGACTCAAGATTATTGGACCTTGGCTGTCCATTTTCCCTTTGTCCTTATATTCAACTTGGGACAGATTAATGCAAGTAGGTGGTACACACTTGGCCCAATAACATGGTAAAACAAATCTTAGGAGGTGATGCACTTACCTAGTTTCACTTGGGCTTTATCCATAATGGGTCAATTGGCAGATTTGGCTGCTGGGCTTTCTTTCATTCACAATTTTCTTTAATAGGTTTGGGCTTCAAATGAGCCCCTAAATATAAGACTAAATCTGGTCAATCAAACTTGGCCCCTTTAACTATAATATAGCTCAAGTAGGTGATGCAGCAGCTAGCTCAATTACACCTTACTATAATTACTTAAATACTTTCCATAGGAGTTAACTTGCAATACATATGCTGAAACGTGCAAGGCATTACATCACCTTCCGAGCTAGTTTAAACCAACACTAATCATATAAGAAACATGATCCCTCACCTACACTATAAGTCTATGTCAAGTATAACATGAATAGAACTACCACATACAAAATACAGGCCGTTACATCCTTCCCCCCTTGGAACATTCGTCCTCGAATGTTAGCATGGTTGTCCGGCCTGAACAAGTTCAAGCCTAAGTTAGTACTACTATTAATCACATTGAACATATAGACTTATACTTACTTGTCAATGCCTCCACTAACATTTTGATCATTCCCACTAGTGTGAAAGAGGTGAGGATACTTCAATTTCATTGCTTCTTCTGCTTCCCATGTAACTTCTTCTACTTGTTGGTTTCTCCATAGAATTTTTACAGAAGCTACTTCTTTATTTCTTAACTTCCTAACTTGTCGATCCAGAATAGCAAAGGGTACTTCTTCATAAGTGAGATCTCCTATAAACTGTACGTCTTCAGTAGGAGTAATACGAAATGGGTCACCTACGCATTTCCGTAGCATTGAGACATGGAACACCGGATGAACTGATGAAAGCTCTTGTGGTAGCTCTAACTCATAGGCTACTTGGCCAAATTTTCGGATAATCTTATATGGCCCTATATAGCGTTGACTCAGCTTTCCTTTTTTACCAAACCTCATTACCCCTTTCATCGGAGACACCTTCAAGAACACCCAATCCCCTATAGAAAATTCTAGTCCTCTCCTTCTAATATCTGCATATGATTTATGTCGACTTTGAGCTGTTTCTAGCTGCTGCTGTATCACTTTGACTTTTTCCATAGCTTGATGAACAAGATCTGGCCCAAATAACGCAGTTTCACCTATTTCGAACCAACCAATTGGTGATCTACACTTTCGACCATATAAAGCTTCATAAGGTGCCATTTTAATGCTCGAATGATAGCTATTGTTATAAGCAAATTCAATAAGTGGTAGGTGATCATCCCAGCTACCCTTGAAATCTAATATACAAGCTCGCAGCATATCCTCAAGTGTCTGAATTGTACGTTCTGCCTGACCATCCGTTTGAGGATGAAAGGCTGTACTTAAATTCACTTGTGTTCCCAAACTCTTTTGAAATGACTTCCAAGAATTTGCTGTGAATTGAGCTCCTCTATCAGATATTATAGAGATTGGCACTCCATGTAGTCGAACTATCTCTTTAATGTACAACCTCGCATATTCTTCAGCTGTGTAGGTAGTCTTCACCGGCAAGAAGTGTGCTGCTTTGGTAAGTCTATCAACTATTACCCATATGGAGTCAAATTTCCAGAGTGAGCGAGGCAAACCAGTAATGAAATCCATGTTGATCATGTCCCATTTCCAAATTGGAAGTTCTATACGCTGCATGTAACCTCCGGGCTTTTGGTGTTCTACTTTTACCTGTTGACAATTTGGACACTGAGCCACGAATTCTGCAATGTTCTTCTTCATGTTACCCCACCAATACATTTCTTTCAAGTCATGATACATTTTAGTTGACCCCGGATGAACAGAGTATCTTGAATTATGTGCTTCCATCATGATCCTCTTTCTTAGTTCATCTACATTAGGTACACACAATCTGTTTTGACATCGAAGTACTCCGTCTTGCTTAAGCTCAAATGCCTTTGTCATACCATGTAGTACATTCTCTTTAAGTTGTAAAAGAATTGGATCAATGTACTGCTTCTCTTTCACTTCCACTATTAACGAGGATTCTACCGCATTTTGCACAATAACCCCTTCGTCTTGAGATTCAAGAAGGCGAACGCCGAAGTTCGCTAGTTGGGACAGATCCTTAGTCATTCCTTGTCTTTTCGTAGACTTCCCATAAGTGGTTGCCATTATTTTACGGCTTAAAGCATCAGCTACTACATTAGCTTTACCGGGATGATATAAGATGTCAATGTCATAATCTTTTAATAGCTCCAGCCACCTTCGCTGCCTCAGATTTAAGTCTTTTTGCTTAAAAATATATTGCAAGCTTTTGTGATCAGTGTATATGTCAACATGAACTCCATACAAGTAGTGGCGCCATATCTTCAAAGCAAACACAACTGCTGCTAGCTCTAGATCATGGGTTGGATAATTTTTCTCATGTGGCCGCAGCTGCCTTGAGCCATAAGCTATAACTTTACCATTCTGCATCAATACACAACCTAAGCCCACTCCCAAAGCATCACAGTACACTACATAGCCTTCTGTACCTTCTGGAAGTACCAACACAGGTGTAGAAGTTAATTTACTCTTCAGCTCTTGTAAGCTTCTTTCACACTCATCGCTCCACTGAAACTTGGTTCCTTTGTGTGTTAGCTTTGTTAAGGGTGCAGCCATGGAAGAGAATCCTTCAACAAACCTTCTGTAATAACCTGCCAATCCAAGAAAACTACGGATCTCCGTAGGCGTTGTAGGTCTTGGCCATTTTTTCACGGCTTCTATTTTCTGGTTATCAACCCTTATTCCTTTCTCGGATACGATATGACCAAGGAATGCCACAGATTTCAACCAAAACTCACATTTAGAGAACTTTGCATACAATTTACGATCACGGAGAATTTGTAAAACCTGCCGCAAGTGATTAGCATGATCCTCTTCCAATCTTGAATACACCAAAATGTCATCTATGAACACTATCACAAACACATCTAAGAATGGCTTGAACACCCTATTCATCAAATCCATAAAAGCTGCTGGTGCATTTGTTAGCCCGAATGACATGACTAAGAACTCAAAATGACCATACCGTGTTCGGAAAGCTGTCTTGGGTATATCTTTGTCCTTGACCCTCACTTGGTGATAACCTGACCTCAGGTCGATCTTTGAAAAACACTTAGCACCTTGTAATTGATCAAACAGATCATCAATTCTAGGGAGGGGATATTTGTTCTTAATTGTTACCTTATTCAACTGCCGGTAGTCGATACACATTTTTAATGAGCCATCTTTTTTGCGTACAAACAAAACTGGCGCTCCCCATGGGGACACACTGGCCTTATGAATCCTTTTTGTAACAAGTCTTTTAACTGCTCCTTCAACTCCCATAATTCTGCCGGAGCCATTCTATACGAAGGAATTGAGATAGGTTGAGTATCTGAAAGAACATCAATACCGAACTCTACTTCTCGTTCTGGAGGCAAACCTGGAAGATCTTCAGGAAACACATCTGGAAATTCATTTACCACCAGAATGGATTGAAGGGTTGGTGGCTCTGCATCTATATTTTTCACTCTAACCAGATGGCATATGTATCCTTTGGAAATCATCTTCTTTGCCTTAAGATAAGAAATGAATTTACCTCTTGGCATCCCAATATTACAATTCCATTCGAGGACTGCCTCTTTTGGAAACTGGAAATACACTATCTTAGTTCGGCAATCTACCGTGGCATAACAAGAAGCTAACCAATCCATACCCATTATAACATCAAAATCTACCATGTCTAGCTCAACAAGGTCAGCCAATGTATCGCGATCACAAACAGTTACAATGCAATTACGATAAACTCTCCTAGCTATAATGGATTCACCAATTGGTGTAGACACTTCAAATGGCTTCGCTAATAATTCTGGTGTTCTTTTTAACTTTCCAGCAACCAATGGTGTAACATATGATAGTGTAGACCCCGGATCGATTAATGCATATACAATATGTGAAAAGATGGACAATGTACCTGTAACCACATTCGGTGAGGCTTCTAAATTTTGTCGATCCCCTAGTGCATATGTGCGATTCTGACCTCCACTGGAACTAGCTGCTCCCCTATCTCCTCTACCACGACCTGTAGGCATATGTAGTCCCCTACCTAAAGAAGGGGTTGATGAGGTCGACGCAACAACTGATCTAGTTGGTTGAACAACGCCACCCACTCCCCTATGAGGACAGTTTCTCATCATATGCCCTGGTGTGCCACACCAAAAACAAACATCCGTCCCAAACCTGCATGCACCTAGATGATTCCTCCCACACTGTTTACAAGGCTGTCGTGGAGGCCTTGATTGGCTCGTACTTCCTTGCTCTTGATGACTGCCTTGACTTTCACTTCTTTGCCCAAACTGATTGCCCCTAAACCCTTGGAACTGTGGTGGAGCACTAGCTGTAGAGTAGAGATATGATAGCCTAGGTGGTCTGTTAGAGAACCGAGTCCTAAACTCACCTTGGGATTGTGTAAATTGCCCCATGGATCTGGCCCTCTTAGAATGCCCTATTTCCAACTTTTGTGTTCTTCTTCTTTGCCTTTGATCCTCCAATTTTTGTGCAAAAGCCTGCATCCTTGATATATCCATATCGTTATTCAACGAAGCAATTGTACAGTCTCTAACTAGATATGAATCTAATCTGTCCACAAAATGATGAACTCTATCCTCCATAGTAGCTACTACATTAGGAGCATACCTGGCCAAGGAATTAAATTTGAGACTATACTCCCTCACACTCATTTTTCCTTGGTGGAGATTTAAGAACTGATCCGCACGGGCCTCTCGGATCTCCAATGGCAAATAATGATCAAGGAATGCCTTTTTGAACTCTTTCCACATAGCTGAAGGTGCATTTGTTCCCCTAGATTGCTTCCAAGCTTCATACCACAATATAGCCACACCCTTTAATCTATATGCAGCTAGCTCAAGTGCTTCTTTACCACTTACATGCATAATATCCAAAGTGCGTTGGATTTGATCTATAAAGTCTTGGGGATCTTCATTAGGATCTGACCTACTAAATGATGGAGGGTCCAAGTTAAGAAAATCATGTATCCGTGTTCCAGCTGATCTATCTATGCCACTAGTACCTACGACTGGACCTTCTTTCCTTTGGCCATGACCAGCAACTATACGAGTCAATAATTGGACTGCATTCCTCAAATCTTGCTCAGTAGCATTAATAGGGGGTTCTTGAGATTCATCTTCCCTCCTTAGTTCTTCAGGAGATGAAGGCGTCGAGGAAGTCTGCGATAGAGACTCATCTTGAGCCCCACTTTGAACAGCTTGACTTGGTGGTGGTTGGCTGGTCCATTCTTGGGCAGCCACATCTACTTGTTTACTAGTACTTTTACTCCTTCTCGTAATCGGCATCTTTTCTATAATAAAACAATTGAGAAATTCGATATGATTCACCTACAACACTGGTTCTATCGCACGATCTAAGAAATGAAAGAAATGAGACAACTCCTATATGTCCCGTAGCCTCCTGTTTATAGATGTGGTGCACAACACATCCATAAGCAAGACTATACACAGACACGGCTTTGTAGACTCCCTAGGATGACCTGCTTTGATACCACTTTTGTCACGCCTCAAAACCCATTAAGACGGACAGGCACCCGATGCCCTAAAGGCCCGAGAGAACCAACCTGCAACCTGTTCTTACTGAGCATATACTATAATAATTGAGACAAGTTAACTTAGGATGCAGCGATACAAAATAACGTAAGTAGGTCCAAAATTTATGTACAATACTTGGCCGTCGTGGCCACAACTCCTTAAGACACAACTGAACCATGTACATACGTCTACAAAGCCTCTAAAAGATAGAAGACTAGAGTAGGTCCGGACAGACCCCGCCTTATCGTTAACTATGATGCAATACCAAATGAATTTACCAAGGACTCAATAAAGCTCCGAATCAACTTGGAGCTCACCAAAAGTAGCAGAATTTCGAGTGCTCCTACTGAGGAGGTCTACTAGCTGGAGTACCTGAGCCTGCAGCATGAAATGCAGCGTCCCAATATGGGACGTCAGTACGAAAAATGTACTGAATATGTAAGGCAAATAGTATATGTAATACAAGGCACAAATGAAATCAAGTAGCAACATATGAGTGCATAGATTAGGAGAGAAGACCACCTTTGCTTACTCTTGTGGAATCAAGTAAGCTACATTCTTTTCTTTACCTTTTTGTATGTTATAATCTTTGTTGGACATGTGATACAAGTGACCAGCTGATCAGTGATAGAAGAGGATGACCCATGCTAGGCGTATTAATCCCTGGGATGCGGTCCTCATAATTACACAACTTGAGATCGGCCCATGCTAGGCTTTTGCCCCTGAGCTGCCACCCTTCTATACCAATAGGGATCGGCCCATGCTAGGCTTTCGCCCCTGAGCTGCCACCCTTAATTATATAGATTCCTTCACTTAGATTCTTTAATCTTTGAGATTATTGTTAATCAATTCATAACTCTTTTGAGATATTATTTTGGATAATCATAACACTTTTGAGATGTTGATTTAGTGGTCATAATCATCTTGGAGATATGGAAATACGGAACAGTAGTGGAATACATGAAAATAATACTTTGAGGCAGTAACAATGACATAAGGAGCTATGAAACATCAACACCTTACTTTAAGACCTTAATGGCACAATTGACTTCAATTGGCTTAGGAGAGGGATTCATCAAACTTTGTTTTACAAATACCATTTCTATAACAGCACAAGGGGAATAATTACACAAGTATAGAGTAGTGAACATATAATGAAGTAGTTCTATGTACTTAGAATGGGGAAAGAAATATTGTAAGCTATTTGGAGATAGTACGCTGCCACTATGCTTCCTTTTCTAGAAATAGAACTTATGGGAAACACTTCATTGATATTAATTGCAGGTGCCAGATTTCATGCCAAAAGGATATAGAATCGAATAGCCTTACATACCTTATTTTTCTGACCAATACTACTATCACGATTCAGCCTTCCTTTTTGGGTGCTAATCTACAACATAAATCATGATTAAGCTAACATCAGCAGCTAATCACAATAAGGTCCTCGAAAATAGTAGCTAAAATTTTGATGGAAATCAGGCCCATACAACCCTTACATAAATGGTGAACCACCACACCCTTCCTCTACACATTAATACAACTTCATACATCATCTTCCAAGAAACCCAAACTGCCCTCAACCACAATATTCATAAGGCAGCCACTATCAATCTCAAATCTTTCAGCATAATAGGAGAATATTGACTCAAAGATTTATCACAATCCATGAATTCTTGATAAACATATACAAAATTCTCCACTCCAAACATTATCAAATAGAGGAAAACAAATGGGTTGAAGTCTTACCTTAATTCTGAAAATTTATCCTCTACACTTGTACTTCAAGAATTCAAACTCTCCTTCAAACTCTTACTTGAAAAATTAGACAGCACTCAAGAACTCTAAGGTGTTTTAGGGCTGCTAATTGAAGCCAAGAGAGACCAAGAAAGAACTTAGGAAATCTGAAACTTTTGCAAGTTCAAAATGGAGAATAAGACTTGATCCTTATCCTTTGAAAAAGGAGGTGTTATGGCTGACACTCTTGACCAATTTTGGGCCATATAATGTCAAGTAGGTGTCCCACCTGCTTATCCTTTTAACTTGGGCCTTTTTGGACTCAAGATTATTGGACCTTGGCTGTCCATTTTCCCTTTGTCCTTATATTCAACTTGGGACAGATTAATGCAAGTAGGTGGTACACACTTGGCCCAATAACATGGTAAAACAAATCTTAGGAGGTGATGCACTTACCTAGTTTCACTTGGGCTTTATCCATAATGGGTCAATTGGCAGATTTGGCTGCTGGGCTTTCTTTCATTCACAATTTTCTTTAATAGGTTTGGGCTTCAAATGAGCCCCTAAATATAAGACTAAATCTGGTCAATCAAACTTGGCCCCTTTAACTATAATATAGCTCAAGTAGGTGATGCAGCAGCTAGCTCAATTACACCTTACTATAATTACTTAAATACTTTCCATAGGAGTTAACTTGCAATAAATATGCTGAAATGTGCAAGGCATTACATCACCTTCCGAGCTAGTTTAAACCAACACTAATCATATAAGAAACATGATCCCTCACCTACACTATAAGTCTATGTCAAGTATAACATGAATAGAACTACCACATACAAAATACAGGCCGTTACATCCTTCTTGTGTGAATGGTGGACTTAAGGTTTATGAAAGTCGTAATGGTATCATTCTTGTGTGAATGGTGGACTTAAGGTTTATTGGCTGCAACTGCATGAAATCATCCTTAGTAAAGTCATTGAGCTATCCTCTTAGCCATTGCAGGTAGCCTTAGTGGAACCTCTTTGGTAAGGTGAATGTGATTGGGTTAAGAACTAGATATGGAACCTTTTCATGTGATCCTTTATTGAAAATACTCTATGAGAACAAATGCTAGCACCGAGTGAGTATGGTTTGGGAAGTTTCTCTACCTAAGATGACATTAAAGAACAAAGAAAACCTTCATATTCCATAACCATGTGCCTACATGGGATGTGTCCAAACTCTACCATTGGCCAATAGAATAAACCTCCATCGGAGTAGGTTCATGACTTCGGATTCCATGCATATCTAGTATGGTCTATATCGGTTATTGCCTATTCTCATCATGTGCGATACCTATTAGTATTGGAGGAGTTCTATGAAGTTTAGGTAGTGGTATGGGACGTTATCTAGGCATTGCACGATTAGGTTTTAAAGATATTAGTAAGTGAGTCCCTAGGTCTTTTTAAGACCATGACTTAAATGTCCTTGCATGTTGAATGTCTCTTAAGTGAGTTAATGAATATGATAACTTAATTTAGAAAGTATGTTATTAAATAAGTACCTAGTCTAGAGTAACTTCAAGGATTGCTTAGTTAAGGTGTGAAATGAGCATGAGAATGGTCTCTTCATGTCTTACCTAGAAAAGTCTTAG
Organism: Solanum sitiens; assembly: GCA_016801875.1. NCBI lineage: Eukaryota > Viridiplantae > Streptophyta > Magnoliopsida > Solanales > Solanaceae > Solanum > Solanum sitiens. Next base: position 222,449 of record JABWTJ010000830.1, read on the forward strand.
GATAACTCTAGATTGGAAGGTTGATTAATAAAGTGCAAATGATCGAATCTTAGGGAGTTTAAAGGATCTCTTAGGTGTGTGTGAAGGGATTGTATGGGCGGTCACTTCATAAATCACTCAAATGAGCCTTAGAATCACCTTTGGTAGGAGGATCTCATATTTATGTGTTTGGTGTATTGTAAGTGTATTTATCTCATTAAGGTGATCGTAAGGATTATTTAGGTGTGCTTGGAGAGGGTGTTTGGGTGGTCTCTCTTTGTGTTACTTAAGTGAGTCTTAGGATAGCTTTTAGTGAGAAGGTTGTATGCTAAATGAATTCACTATGAAGTTGAACATAGTTCACTATAATGTTCCTTAAAAATTGATAAAATGCTTATGTGATATCTTATATGTTTCTAAGATGTTAAATGTTGTTCTTATGCTTATACTATGACGTTTTAATTAAAAAGATCATATTTCCATTAAATGTCCGTTATCATGATTTTATGCATTAAGCCATACTTAGTACATGTGTTTGTACTAATTCCATACTTTTGTCTATCTCTAAAGTGATTCATAGGTGAAGGTAAATTTTGGAGCAAAGCTTGGATCATAGGATCTTTTAAGCTAGGTTGAAGTATGTCCTCATTTGACTCGAGGCCATCACTATCTTTAGAGTTCTTTTATGAAAGCATTGTAATAGACTTAGTAGTACTATATTTTGATGTATGGGCCGTGTCCCAAGTATATTTTAAGTCTAAGATTTGATGACATGAGACTTAGTATTTCCTTTGGTTTTATACGAAAGATATATTTAAAGACTATTCAATGTTGTGAAAAGTTTTAATTCCGCACTACTTTTCATATATGTATATCCGATGAGTGATACAAAAAGGATTGTACAAGACCTCCGAGAGGTCAAGTACGCCGTGTTCCATGACCTAAGAGTACCCTAACTTCTAGGGTATACGTGCGGGTCGTGACAATAAGGGTTCCCTAGGTCTTCTTCAAGACCATTATGTGAAGTCCTTAGTTGTTGAATTTCTCTTAAAAGGTTTAAGGAACATAGTGGAGTTAAGATAATGCATGTGATTACAAAGAAACTTGTCTAGAGTAGCTTTGAGGATTGCTTAGGTAGCCTTGAAGAGGGTGTATGGGCGGTCTCTTCATGTCTTACTTAGGTGAGTCTTAGAGTAATTCAAGGTAGGGATTTTAATAGATTAAAAGTGAATAATCTTACTTTAGGAAGTCTTGAGGACCACTTAGGTGTGTGTGAAGGGGTTGTATGGGCGGCCGCTTCATATCTTACTTAAGTAGTCTTAGGATTACCTTTGGTATGAGGGTTATATGCTCATATGGTTTGAAGTGATGTTAATGCTATATTGTGATTAATTGGAATGTGTTTATATGTTTATATTAACTTGAAGTGGTTTCTTATACTATTTTATAAGGCTTTCTCCAAAAGAGCATCAAAGCATAGTTTGAAAAAAATTTCGTTTTAGCATAATTTTATTGCATATAACCATACATAGTGCATTCTAAAGTAATAATTGCATATATATATTGTCTTACCTCTAAAGGTGTAGGTGTCAAGTGAGGAGTCATTTGAAATGAAGCTTGGATATTAGCATCCTTTCAAGCAAGTTGTTGAATGTTCTCAATTGATTCGAGGACATAGCTATGTTTACCTTTTTGTTTCAAAAAATATTTTATTAATACTAGGATATTTACTATTTTTTTGATGTATTGGCTGTGGTTCAAGATATACGTGTTTCTAAGATGGCGACAAAGCAACTTAGTATTTCCTATGTTTTTCTATAAAAGAGATTTTGAACTATTGTTCTATCTTGTGAAAAGTTTTAGTTATTCACTACTTTTCATATATATATAACCGATGAATGATGTCAAAGGGCTTGTATAATACCTCTGAGAGGTTGAATACGATATGCCACGATTTGAGAATACCGTTTCTTCTATGGTATACTATCGGGTCGTGACAAGCTTGCTATCAGAGCATAAGGTTATGAAGTATTATTTACGAATCCAAAGTCTCATTAAATTCACGTCTAGTAGAGTCTTGTTCATCGGTGTGAATCGCGACAAATCTATGAGTGAGAGACTATAGGACGATAGAGTTTCACTTTCTTCATCACTCTTGTGTCGTGCCATAGAGTTGAGGTTATAAGTTTCTTTTCCTAATCTCTTCTATTGTGTTTATAGGATATGACTACTGGGAGGATGGCCGCAAGAAGATTAGAAGAGGAAGGGGTGATTGAGGAAGTTCCTCCACAAGGTGGGCAAGTTCCACGAGAAATTCAAGTTCTTCAAGGTGATCAAGTTCCTAAAGTTGGTGAAGGTAATAAGGTTCCAGTGGTTCCCCGGGACATGACTAATAGGGATATTAGAGAGTCTATCCTTGCCGTAGCTCGAGCCATGACGACTCATTTGAATAGGGGTGCTGAGCCTAGGGTGAATGCTTTAGAGAATACTACTAACTCTAGATTGAGGGACATTGTGAGGATGAAAACTTCTATCTTTCTTGGCTCTAAGGTGGCAGAAAATCCCCAAGAGTTCCTAGATGGTGTGTACAAGGTGTTGAGTTCTATGCAAGGGACTTCTAGGAGAAGGTGGAGTTGGCTTCAAACTAATTGAGGGAAGTTTCTCAAGTATGGTACACCCAATGGAAAGACAATAGGCTGGTTGAGTCGGGCCCCATAGTGTTGGGAGAGTTTAAAGAAGCCTTTTTAGGAAAGTACTTTCCCCGTGAGAGGAGGGAGATGAAGGTTGAAGAGTCCATTAACCTTAGGCAAGGTAACATGAGTGTTGAAGAGTATTCTTTGAAGTTTACCCTATTGTCTAGGTATTGTCCATCCTCGGTGTCTTACCCTTGGATGATATGAGTAGGTATATGACCGGTGTTGCCAACCTTGTGAAAGAAGAGTGTCTTACGACCATGCTCCATAAGGACATGAACTTTTCTAGACTAATGGTGTATGCACAATCCATTGAAGAGTCCAAACTTAGTAGGATTTCAAAGAATTCGAAGAGATTCGACGAGCAAAACCAACCTAGATTTAAGAAGAGGACTCCAAATCAAGATGGGTTTAGTGATTCTAAGGTTAAGATTTAGAGTGGGAGTGGTTCCCAAGTTGTTAAGCCTACTTGTGCTATTTGGGGAAGAAATACTTTGGAAAGTGCCTAGCCGGTACCGGTGGGTGCTTTGGTTGTGGTAAGAATGGTTATAAGGTAAGGTATTGTCCTACTATTGCGGCTAGAGGAAGAAAGGTCAAGCAAGTACCTTCAAATGTTCCGGATGGTGGTGGTCCAAAGAGGAATCGTTTCTATGTTCTCCAAGCAAAGGCAGATTCAGGTGAAGATGCCGGTAAGTTATAGTTTTCTCTCTTGTGTTGTGATGGGTTCCTTCTAGGTGGGAGAGTATGGTGAGTAGTGGAGTTGTGATTTGTTGTCTTTTCTCTTCTATTCTATTCAAGCTTGAGAGTTAGAATTATATAGTAGCATGTTGCATCTGTTTAGGAGTCTTAGTGAAAATGAAGTTTATTGATCTCCTTGCATTGTGCATTTTATGAGGTTAAGTTTATGTTGTAAAACGAATTTATATGATTTTGTCTCTCACATTGTCATGGCTCTTTTAATAAAATGCTTCAAAGTTGCCTTATTGAATTTGTGATCATGTCTCACTGTAATATATTTGGAATTTTCGCTTAATTGTGGTTTTCATGAGAAATGGTTATAATGTGTTTAAAAATGATGTATATGAGCTTGCTAATGTGTGGAGAAGGAAGTTCCTCCTATATGAAGTGAGAAATATGAGTCTTATTGCATGATGAGTTGTAGAGGTTGTGCCTACTTTCTTATTGTGTTGAGTCTCTTGATTATGTGGAGTTGATGTTCCTCCTACCTATAAGAATTGTATATGGTGTGGTATGGTTTTGAGCATCTAGACTTGAGTCTTTATCTCTTGATAGTGTTAAAAGCATAGCAAGTGTCATTCGAGGACTACTGTTGTCCAAGTGGGGGAGAATGTAACACCCCTAAAAAGAACTAGGTGAAACTAGAGCCTAATGTGTGAGTCATGAGTTTATAAGGTATTAAAATGATGAATTATAGTGTTATAAGGCAGTGTCTTGATTTTGGAAGAGTTTGGAAGTGAAACGTCCAAGACGTTCAAAGACTAGTCGTCTATGTGCTTGTATGTGTCTATGTGGTGTGTTGTGGTTCTATGCCTTGTTTGAATGAGTTTAATGATTCAACGTCAATGAACGTGTTAGACTCGAGTCTAACCCTAATTGATGTTGGTATAAGGGTTGGACAAGGGGCAAGCCAAAAGGGACTAGCCATAGCCAAAAAGCAAAGGCTGTCCCAAGTTGGCAGCTCACTGCCTCAAAGTTCACAGACCACTTCACGGCCAGTAGACATGACAACAGTCCGTGAAGGAGGTCGTGGACATGCCTTAGCCTCATGGATTCTTGGCAATGCAAGGAGTCCACTGCCCCAAGGACCACGGACCACCAAAGAGGTCGTGAACAACCTTCACGGACCGTGAAGTGGGCCTGGTCCCTAGGCGGGTTGCACAAATTTTATTTTCCAAATAATTTATATTTTAGTTTTTAGTAAGTGGGGTTATTATTAAAAATTTTGTAGGATTAATATAAATAGTTTCAAGTCTTAAACCTTACTTTAACTCATTATTTCAAATAATCAAAACCCTCCAAAGTTCTCTCTAGTCAATTATTGTTGAACCTTCAAGATCCAAGTAGGAGGACCAAGTTCTCCAAGTCTTCACCCTAATTTCATGGGTAACTACTAACTATGGTATAGTGTTTCATCCTTGAATCCTCTTCCTTTCAAGCAGTCAATTCCAATGATTTTTAAAGATGTTCAAAAACAATTTTTCTATTTTGACTTCTAACCATGGGTTCTTGCATAAAATTATTTGAATCAATTATTTACAAAAAAAATTGATGGTAATTGAATGTTTTAAGTTCAAAAACTCTATGAACCCATGCATTTCATGATTTCCTATTTTTGGCCCTAATGTGGGTAAGTAAATTGGTTATGGCTTGATCTTAGTAAATTCTTGTGTAGGTTGTATTGGGCTAATGAATCATGTATAGTCATGATAAAATTGTATATAGGCTGCCTTAATTTGATGATTTTAATATTGTACCTTGTTGTATCATTGTATGGTTTGAGTATTGGTTTGAATTGGTGTGTATGACTATTTGTAAGAGCCTTTGTGAATTGAATTGTTTGGAATGGCTAAGGATTGGAGGTATTTATGATAGAATGGTGGTATTTTGACCTAATATATTCGATATTGTATAGTATAGGTATTGAATTGTGTTGATTGGTATGGTCCACTTATTGTGGCGGTGCTTATGTGTTATAATTGTGAAGAACTTGGCCTTGTCGGCATTATTATGTGAATTGTGATGTTATCATGTTATATCTTGTATAGCTGATCAATGTGAAGATTTATGTGGTATATGTGTATGAATGAAGTGAAAGCATGTTTCCTCCTAATAGATTATAAGTGATCATGCTAGACTAGGATGATGTCTTTATATGTGTATACTGGATAATTGAAGTATGATTCTCTCTAAATATCTATATAATACTTATGATGGGCTATGTTGATGGTTCTATATGAGTGGATATATAGGGTGACTTGTAGTAGACTTAGTTGTCCCTATGCGCTACTTGAATGTTGTTGTACATGTGATGAGATGATGATGATGGGTGTCTTGTTTTGTAGACCTATGTCACTCTAATTGATACATTAAGAAAGTGGCTATGAACTCTTGACTTAGTAGGCTTAAGCACCTTTTTCATGTATGTGTATGTATGAGTGATATATGACCTTGAACATGTTAAGAGGGTAATTAACTTGGAACTTTCAAACTAGAAAGAAGGTTATGATATCTTTGAAGTTGAAAGTCGTAATGGTATCCTTCTTGTGTGAATGATGGACTTAGGGATAGGTTGGTTGGAATGGCATGAAATCATCTCTAAGAAAGTCATTGAGCTATCCTTATTGACCATAGAGTGGCAGCCCTAGTAAACCAATCTTTGATAAGGCGTATTATGATTTAGTAGTGACTAAACTGTGGTACCTTCTCATATGCCCTTGTGACTAAACTTACTCTATGAGAACATGGCTAGCACCTAGTGAATATGCTTGTGGTAGTGACTCTACTTAAGTTGAGACTAGATTGCCAAGAAACCCTTGATATTACTTAACCATGTGTCTATATGGGATGTGTCCTAGTTCTACCCTTGACAAGTAGAACACCCTCCCTTGGAGTAGGGTAGACTCCGGATTTCATGCCTAGCTAGTATGGTTTATGTCGGTTAATGCCTATTTTAATCATGTGGGATGCATTATAGTATTGGAGAAGTTCTACAACGTGTAGGTAGTGGAATGGGACACTATCTATACATTGCACGAGTAGGCTTTAAAGATGCTGGATGAGGGTTCCTAGGTCTTCTCTAAGACCATTATGTGAAGTCCTTAATTGTTGAACGTCTCTTAAATGTCTTAATGAACATAGTTGACTGAATTTAATGCATGTGAATATAAAGATACTTGTCTAGAGTAGCTTTGAGGATTGCTTAGGTAGGCTTGACCAGGGTGTATGTGCTGTCTCTTCATGTCTTACGTAGGTGAGTCTTAGAGTAATTCTAGGTAGGGAGTTTAATAGATGAAAAGTGAATAATCTTACTTTATGAAGTCTTGAGGACCACTTAGGTGTGTGAAGGGGTTGTATGGGCGGCCGCTTCATATCTTACTTAAGTGGGTCTTAGGATAAACCTTTGGTAGGAGGGTTATATGCTTATATGGTTTGAAGTGATGTTAATGCTATATTGTGGATTACTTGTAATGTGCCTTATATGTATATATTGACTTGAAGTGGTTTCTTATACTATTTTATGAGGTTTTCTATAAAACAGCATGAAAGAATACTTTGAAGCAAATGTACTTTTAGCATGATTTTATTTTATATCACCATACTTAGTGCATTCTAATGTACTGATTCTACATATATTGTCTTACCTCTAAAGGTGTAGGTGGCAAGTGATGAGTCATTTGAAGTGAAGCTTGGATGTTAGCATCCTTTTAAGAAGGTTGTAGTATGTCCTCAATTGATTTGAGGACATAGCTATGTTTAGTTTTTTGTTTCAAAAGACATCATTCATCGATTTATTACAAAATGTCATTGATTTTAGTTACATTTAGAATAAATATCGCTTAAATAGTGATATTTAATGAAATGTCAAAAATATTATGACATTTACTGCAAAATGTCATTGATTTTGGTGACATTTAGAAAAAAACGTAACTAAAATAGTGATTTCATCAACTTTTAGCAGAAGTGTTGCTAAAATAACGATATTTAATACAAATTTCAAATATATTATGACATTTATTGTAAAATGTCATTTATTCGATCGACAAATAGTGAAAATATCGCTATAACTGTGATATTTTATACAAATATCAAATATATTATGTCATATGTTGAAAAATGTCATTGATTTTTATGATATATGATGAAAAGTTTTGTTAATCACAAGGGCGGACCCACTGAGTTCGTGAACCCCATCGACAAAAAATTACACAGTATATATAAGGTAAAGTTTCTAATATTTCTGTAGATATATATATTTCGAATCTCCTTAATAACAAAGACAAATTAATGGTGCAATTGTAAGTCCCCCTGAATTTTGGTTGTATGTCAATGGTTCAAAACCCTATGTAAGCATTTTGTCTTTTTCTTTTTTTATTTCATTTTTTTTTTAATTTTCATTTATGTTTTTCAAGTTATTTTTTTAGTTCTTCTTACTTAAAAAACGTGCTAAAAGTGTGGTTTTAAACCCAAAGGAGTTCAAGGTTCCCATTTATAAAGGCCTATTTACACATTTATACTTTTATTTTTCAAACTCCCTAAACAAAAATCATGGGTACTCCACACTACTACAAAACATGTTTTTTTGTGGCAATTATTAGCGGCAATTATTAATTTGTCACTGATTCTTTAAGCTTAAATATTGGCGGCATATGTACTATAGCCGTTAAAAGATATCTTTAGGGGTCGTTTGGTTTGAATACTAGTTATGGTGGAATTAGTTATGCTGTGATAAGTTATACTGTGATTAGTTTTTATTGATTATTTGGTTTGTCATATTCAAACGAATATTCATTTATAATTTTGTTAGGATAAGTTGTTTGTTTACAAAATACCCTCACACAATTTTTATTTTATTTTGTTGGCATTTACATTAGTTATTCTTTCTTAAAAATAAAATTTGCATCTTATTTAGCTTAAATATTTCTGTGTGTGCATTTCCAATGTTTGTACGGTACGTTTTAAAAATTAAATTTTCATCTTATTTAGATTAACAATAAAAGTTCATCTTATTTAGCTTAAAAATAAGATTTTCATCTTATTTATGCTTTAGAATAAAACTTTCATCTTCTTGAGTTTAAAAATAAAACGTTCATCTTATTTAGCTTAAAAATAAAACTTTCATTTTAAGTTTATTAAAGTAAAAGAAAATTTATTATTAAAATTATCTACATTTTAATTATTGATAAAATATAATTTTTAAGTGAGTAATAATCTATTTAATGAAAAATATGTTATTTAGTAGTGAAGTGAACACTTTAAGAGAAATCAAAATATAAATAAACATAATAATTACATAATAAATTCAACTTATATCTATTCATAAATAATTTTTTTTATAAAATATAAATTTTTAATAGAAATATATATTTATCATAAAAACAACAAATAATTAAGGTTGTACAGGCAAGTCCCAATAGAGTCTTTTAATGGGTAAAGACAACAATCGGGTCAAGACCGACCCCAATTTAAATTTGCTTGAGTCAAATTCCGTACTGAGTTATAGAACGGCTCAATACTCAATCCAACACCCAAATTTTACTATGTTTTACTTATTTTATATTTTAATACCTAATAAAATTATGTTTTTCTTTATAATGGTTATATATAACATATCAAATTTTAAAAAAAGTTTTTTATGAATATTTTGACAAGATTTCTGTTGATTCAATATTTGTTACATATCACTACAAAAAATATGATATATAGCTACGAAACTATTAGTTATGACGTGAAATTCGTCACCAATGGTTCACCTTTTGGGACGAAAATTATATCTCGTACTTAAATACATGAAGCGCATACTTTTAAGGACGAAACATAAAATTTTGTAGCAAAGTTTTTTTGAGATTAATTAGTCTAGATTTAAAAAGAAAAAAAAAGTAAAAGTTATTGTCTCCTATTTCTTCAATGGTGTTGATGGAGAACGAGGTGAAAATATTGAGGACAAGAAATAGGTTAAAGAATCCTTCTTATTTTTGGCAACCAAATGTGAATTATAAACAAACTCTTATAATGAATTTAGAGTCCAAGTTACTATATAATACTCTTTTTGTTATTTTTATTTGAATATTAATGAATAAGTATTTCTAAAAATGAACTGACGATGTAATTTTCTTGTCCACTGTTAGTTGAGAGAAGTTATTCCCTAAAAATATTCAACAAAAATTCTTACTTAAATCATTTAAATGGTTATAGTTATCAATAGTCACGTGTCTATCTCTCTCATCTCTCTTGCCACTCTACTATCTCACCCAACTCCCTCCCGTCTCGTTTATCACTCTCCTATCTCCCTCACCTTCCTCTCATTTTGCTCGTCACTTTCATATCTTGCTCGCGTATCTTGTATCCAGATACATACAAATCACATCAGATACATGTATCTATTGTGAGTCTGGTGTGATTCACGTGGGATTATACACAAATGTCATATTCCACTCTTCTATCTCGATCGTGCATCTGGTATCCCATTTATATGTGAATAAGACGAGATACATGTATATAATTTGTATCTAGTGTGATTCACGTGTATCAAAAAATACATAAGCGAATCTCACTTGCCTCTATCCCTATTTCAGTATGTATGGTAGCAAAAAATATGTATTTAGGTGTAATTGACTTGAAATTTGGAATGAAATTATGCAATTCGATAGTTTTTTTCTTTTAAATATTAAGATTACACATCCAAATAATTTTTTCAATTTCAAATCACCAGACCTTCACAACAATTTGTGTGAATGTCGGAGGTAAAATTTAATTTTTTTCATGGAGGCAGAACAACCCCAACTTATTTTGCTTGCTTAAGTTTGAGTGGGTTCATTGACCCGCTAATGTATTAACACAATCCATTAAACAGTGAATTGATATATAACCCAAGTTATTCAATGACGAATCTTGTCAAAATAACTTTAAATAAATACTAAAACATCTTTAACATTGTTGGATTACATTCTACATCTTCATATTTCCAGGAAAGTTTAGCATGTTCCAACAAACTGTAAAAGGTAAATGAATAAGACGATCTATTTTTGTAAACAAATTTAAGAACTCGAGGCTTTATTCTGACAGCACACAAACAAAATTTATGAACATTATCCACTCACATTCTCAAGTTCCAAGATAATACTACAATGTGAGATCATGAAATAAGGAGAGAATATGGGAGGGACTTTCAACGGTAAGTAACAAGCCATCTATCAGCTTAGAGAATTTACTGCAATCAAACATTCTTCCTCCTGATCGTTCCCGTGCCATGAATCTTCTTCTTAGCTATTTTCAGCTTCTATTTCATCCTCTTTCGAAGAGGTTTTATAGATTTTGAACTTTGATTGCCATCAGCTTATGAGATATAACAATAAGCTTAGGAGCAGCCAGGGCAGCTTTTTGGGCAGCCAATTTAGCAGCTGCTTTCTTAAGAACAGTGAGTTCTGTAGCAACTATATCCCTCCTTATAGCTCTCAATCTCTTTTTCCTCTTTGATCTCATTGACTTTGCCATTTTTGTCCAAGTAGATATCTCTGTGAACTCTGGTTTTTCTAGCTCTGGTTGTTCTGTTCACCTTTCCACTCAATTATATCGATAGATTTGTTCTTTTTATCCTCTTCTTTATCCTCATTGATACCACAATATGGTAGAACCTGGCAGAAATCTCACATGAGAAGTAGCATGTGCTGATGGAGCCCTGAACAGTGGCTCCATAGGGCGGAGCGTGTGAATAACTCTCTAAGAAATGATTGTTGTAGATCAATGTATAGAAAACATACGGAGGTTGACTAAGGTTAAGTAGGTTTAAGTTTACAAGATTAATGAACGACTATCTAGAAAACCTTCATTTTCCTTATAGTTTGACTAAATGATTGAGATGCAGAACCCCTCACGTGAGGAAGTTCACAATGCTGTAAATGACTGAAGAAGAGCTTGGATCAAAATCATGGTTATAATTGGAGACAATAAATCTACTGTTGAGGCCATTTGCAGGGAAATTCAGTTGTTTTCTAATGGTGATAATCTTAGGCGAAGTAGTTTTACTGACAAAGAATTCATGGCATTTTCCTCTCATCAACAAATTGAGATATTGTCACAAGATGGAGGCAAGGTCTTTTCTCGTGTTGAACCCAGGCACAAACAAGAAATTGTAAGGATGCTGAAGGAGATGAATAAAATAGTTGCAATGACTAGAGATGGTGTCAATGATGCATCTGGACTTAAACTATTTGACATTGGAATAACCATGCACATTACATGAACTGAGGTGAAATAAGCTTTTTCTATGTGGTCATTACAACACGTTTTCTAATTTGTTATATTAGTGCTCTCAGTCTAATTATTTAACTGTATACTACCTAAAAATCGACTCTTGAAATTGGAGAGTAGTGAGGTCTTTTGAGTTACTGGTCGACAGCTGTAGCACTAAGTTTATTATCGACATCTCTAGAAGTACCCATGATTGCGCACCTTGCGTGCGATTTTTTCCTGAATATGTTTAACTTATTAATCATTTAACTAATTATCTGATCAAAGATTTATATGTTTAGGTTGCAAAAGAAGCTTCTGATATGGTTCTGGCTGATGACAATTTCAATACTATAGTCTCTGGTATTGCAGAGGGACGTTCGATCTACAATAACATGAAGGCCTTCATCAGATGGTCTTATATTTCTGGTATTGAATATGTGATTATTCCTAGAATTAGTGATGCACTTATTTTACTTAATTTCATTTGTATTATTTGGTGATGCAGTTATATGATATCATCTAACGTTGGTGAAGTGATCTCCATTTTCTTTACTGCTGCTTTGGGCATACCAGAATGTTTGATACCTCCTGTGTAGTTGCTGGGTAAATTTGGTAACAGATGGTCCACCTCCTACAACTCTAGGATTTAAACCTGCTGATGTTGACATAATGCCGAAACCACCTAGGTAGAGCAATGATGCTCTCATAAACTCCCAGGTTTTATTCCGCTATATGGTCAGTTTGGATCACTATTTCTTATTCTTCGATGTGTATTACCATATGTTGCTGCATTTGTTTTGTATCTTGCTACTTTGCTGGCTCTTATCTTACAATACTGTGTCGGATACTGCCCTTTTGAGCCAAGGGTCTTACATTCTGATTCTTGAGAAAATTTTCAGGTCATTGGTTCTTGCGTGGGCATTGCAACTGTCGAATATTTATATTGTGGTACATCCTAGCTTCTTTCCTTGGCTTTAATCTTGTGAGTGATGGCCACATGCTTGTTGAACTATCACAGCTTCGCAACTGGGGTGAATGCTCAGCATGGACAAATTTTACCATGGGTCCGTTCAAGGTTGGTAACCGCCTTATTACCTTTTCTGACCCTTGTAAGTATTTTACTGTTGGTAAAGTGAAGGCCATGACACTCTCACTATCAGTCTTGGTGGCAATTTAATTCTCTCAATGCCCTCTCTGAAGACAACAACTTGATCAAAATGGCCTCTATGAAATCGATCATAACCTCTGTTTGGGTTTTAACACGTTCACTACGCGATAGTATCTCCAAGGTCATTTATCTGTATGCATCTCTTTCTCTTTACTCAACTAAGTAATCTGTTTGATTGTTATTAGCTGAGCATGTTTAATATCTCTTGTTAGTTTTTTATTTAGCACTTTGAAGTTATGAATCATCATTCCGTCTGTTTTCTGGGTTTGGAAAAGCGTGTATTTCTTGTACAAAAGCTTTGTTAGTCAAAGAATCAGCTAGCTGGTTCCCTTCTCTTAGAACACGTGACAGCTGGAAATCACTCTTTCTCTTCTACTCTTAGATCTTCTGAACCTCCATATAATAGCCCATGGACCATTCCAATCTTCATCGATCACCTTCTTGATGATTAGGGAGCTAGTCTCCAAAATAAAAGGCATTGGATGTTCTCTTACACAGTAAGCCACTACTTCATGAATTGTCAATGTCACATCCGGGGAGCACCCCCTAGACGTAACCGGCGTCGTCGTCTTTTTTGAGGACTAAAACTAGCCTCTTAGCATTCATCACAACATTCATAGGCTAAAATATGTGGAAAAATTAAAACTTTTAACTATATCTAATTGGAGGTTTACATAGACCTCTACATACACATAATAATATTAATATCGAGTATACATAAACCCTTCGTATAAGAAGATTACTTAGTCTTCTACTTTTATTTCACATGCATATATAAGATAGAATAGAGTCATAAAATCCGTCTCATCTCATAACCATCTACAATGACAATAGCAATTTGGGCATAGCCCCACATATATATAAGGACGCCAATATAGACTTATACAACTTGTCCTCAAATGAAAGATAGAGTAAACATAAGTGTCTTAAAAACTAAGCAAATTCGTAACTAGAATATTGGCATCGCCCTTGGCCAAATGAGGACCTACCACTTGGATGATAGAGAATATCCAAGCCTCCTTTTAGATCGCCTCGAACGAAACCTCAACGACCGGAACCTAAAATGTTTGGGAAAAAGAGAGAAAATGGGGTTAGTACGCCACATGTACTAAGTCTGAGACCATATGCACATATAACAACAAAGCATGCTAAAAAGGTACATTTAGTTAAATCATGCCATTTTACCTCTTTAAAGACTTATGCACAATCAACAAACCATACCAATCATTTAGGCATGTTCAACAAGTCAAAGAAAGCTATATGCATATCAACATACTTGAACCCATAATCTCATACAACTCTATCACCAAGTAATAACATCACAAGCATGAATAACAATTCATCATGTAAATAGCAAAGCAAGACAACTAATCATAACTCCTCATAAAGTCAACAAGTGCAATGCCCAAGCAAAGCCCCATAACCTTAATCAAGTAACCCAACAAGAACCATAAATAGTAACTCACTTCACATAACATAGCCTTCCAATACACATAAGTTCATACTTTAACAATAAAGACCAATTACATATTCATAAGCATCATAATCATCATATAAGATCATTTACATTTATCATCATTTACATACATAATATTAACCTCCTAAAGCTCCTATCAAGGCAAACTAGTGCAAGGCAAACTAGTGCAAGGCAAAGGTAGAGTCCCATATCCCTACCTAAGCTAAGTCAAATCCCTCAAGTCACTTTAGTTAGTTTATACATCACTACTTCATTTTAGTTTAGGGAACACTTGACTTAACCGACATAGACCACATGAGCTAATGTGGAATTCGGTGTTGTAAAACCTTACACCAATGGAAGGTGGTCTACCGGCCAAAGTAAAACCAAACATAAACGTAGCTTTCTAGGTGGATCCACTAGCTAGTCTTACTATGGGTGCAACATAGTTCAAGAACTAAGAGATATGTATTTCCCTCTACATACCACTTGGTAATTGGGGACTCATCTTATGGGAATCAATGAAATGAGTATCCCTCAAATGGGAGTGAACATCACATATAGAACTATAGGGTAACTCTTCCTCTATTGGAAAGCCATCATCTCCCATTGTCAAGTTCACTCGGTGCTAAGCTAAGTCCCTTATTGAAATGTCTTTAATCTTTATTTATCAATCATATCTTAGTTTAGGTCATAGGTTCTAGCCCTTTTATAATCATCATCATAATAGCTAAATAGGAATTGCATGAGTATAATCCTTTCATCAAAATTCACATAAGTAAGGTTACCACATTACATACTCTTTTCATAATAAGGCACATTGGTAATCACCATCATCCTTATAACTTTACATCTTAATCAACCTCACAACCATAAGCAAGACATTTAAATTCAACATCATACCACCCTTAGTTCACAATTCATCATCAAGGTCTTACCATCAACCCTTAGTTCAACTCAATTAGGTCATCAAGTCACCATAATTAAATAATCAATATAATCAAAAGGCTAAAAGAATCACTACATCACAATTCGATAATAGATCAAAGCTTAGGATTAAGTCAATTCATCATACCCTAGATCACTTCTAAAGAACTAGCATGAAATACTATACATCATCCTAATTCATTCGTGATTAGCATAACAACGTCATCTAGTAGTAATTCAACCCTAACCAAGTCAATTGAATGAACATTATACCATATAAGTCAAGATCACAACCTAGGGTTAGGGACTTAGGATCATGTTCTTCAATTTAGGCAAGACCATCAACAATTACCATAATCAAGTTAAAATACATGTTAATCTATTCAATATAACCTAAAGAAAACATCAACAACTCAATTCATAACTTTAAATTCGGAATTGGATGAAACCCATTTGAAAACTCTAGTTTTGAAAACACTTTGAATGAACCCTTTGAGGAAAGAGGTCTCAAAGGTGAAGAGATCTCATACCTCAACGTTTTGGTGAAGATTTGGAGATGAAATCGCCCTTTTCCAGCCCCCAATTCCCTTCCTTGACTTAGCCTTCAATGGAGTCTTCCAATAGAGAGAGAAAGAAGTGAGAAGGTTGAGGAATTGTTTTAGGAGTTCTAATTAGTGTAATGGGGTTGGAGACTTTATATGGTAGGTTAACTAGCTTAATTAACCACCTAAACCCTTAACTAATTAAATGAACCTAATTAAAAACGTGCATGAAAATCAGGACCCTCACAGACGGAACCCCGTCGACGGTCGTCTATGAGTCGACGGTTTGGCCCCCCTCCATCCTGCACATTCGTCGTCTCGGTCATAGACTTGTGCAGGCGAGGGATTCCCCATTTTGGCTAAGTGTGGGACGACGGTGGCATCGATGCCTTGTCAGTCCACACACGGACTATCGATGCACACTGCCCAGGCAGTGTTGCCTCAACCTGTCGGGGTCCTCCTCAAGGGCCCTTGGTTGGTCCTTGGGGAGTCGTACCCGGACGTTTCGACCATGAATCATATCTAACACGTTTCACACACATTTTCACCAAATTTCATTAATTTTCGACTCTTAAAAACAAGTCAAATAGGCTAAGGCACGCTAGTACCTCCTTGAACCAACTTCCGAACGTCATGGATGTTCTTGGATGTTTTAGTTTCTAATCTTCCTAAATGACCTATATTCATAAAAATAACCTTAAAACAATGTTTAGACTTTACGACACCTATGCTAGGCTTTGTTAGAACAAAAATACTCAAGAAACTGATTTGAAAAAATAAAAATAGAGTGAACTTATGAAATTCCTTGTGTATATTAATCTGCAGAAAGTCTGAATTTATATAAAGAAAAAACATAAACATTAAAACTAAAATAAGAGCATATGCCACTAACTACCATAAAATGGGACACTAACAGCCATAATGGGGCCACTAACTTCAGAAAGTTGAGCAACTAAAGTTGACTAAGTCTAGCTAGAAAATCTCTTTCTTGTGATTTTAGGCAATGAACAAAAGAAGGATGAAAGCTCAAAGTGTCGAAAAGGCGAATGTAAATGTGGAGGTTCCCCCTCCGGCTCCTCAAAACCCTCAAGTTACTATTGAAGAAGGGTCTATGTCTAACGTTGATAATAAGGGCGGACATTCATAGATTGGCTCAAGTGTTGGCTACTCAAGTTGCTAGGGATTCTAGGGTCCAACTGAACCCCAATGCTAGCACCACCGCATCAAGGATAAGGGATTTCAGAAGGATGAATCCCAATACTTTCTTTGGCTCCAAGGTGAAGAAGGACCTGTAAGAGTTCATTGATGAAGTGTTCAAGGTACTAGATACTATGAGGGTGTCTTCTCAAGAAAAGGCATAACTATCCGCCTACCAACTCAAATGTGTGGCTCAAGTTTGATATGAGTAATGGAAGGAGCAGAGGTCAGTTAGAAAATGTCGTATTACTTGAGGATCTTTCAAGAGGACCTTCCTTGATATGTTCTTTCTATTGGAACTAATTGAGAGAAAAATTCAAGAATTCATCAACTTACACCAAAGGGGGTATGAGTGTGAAGGATCAAAGTCTCAAGTTCACTCATCTATCATAGTATGCTCCTACTATTGTGGCGGATTTTAGTGCCAATATGAACAAATTTGTTATAGGGGTATTTGACCTTGTAATGAATGAATGTAGGTCGGCTATATTGATTCCTAGAATGGACATCTCTCATCTCATGGTATATACCGAACAAATTGAGGAGCAAAAGCTTAAGAAAGTTGGTAGAGAATTGAAGAGGACAAGGGCTGAAAAGAGAAATTCTTCAAAGGCTAGATTTGAGGTGCAAGATAAGCCAAGGTTCAAGAAAATTGTCACAACCCAAAAGTATACCCTAGAAGATAGGGTACAATCTTGGCTTATAACTGGCGTCGTCTACCTCTCGGAGGTCTAAGACAAGCCTCTCATATCATTCATTGCATTGACATAGTAAATTTAGCGGAAAATTTAAAACTTTTCATAGCACATCATATGCTAGAAACATCACATCATATATATATAAAACATAAGTCATAATACATATTTAGACTCTAAGTCTCTTTGCCATCTTACACTCAATAACTTTAGAGTACATTAAGGACAAGGCCCTTAAGACATAATACAAAGCTATACATTACTAAATAGACTTTACAATAAGTACACATTAGGACATCCTTGAACTTAAGGATTCCTTTCCTTGAGCTTGAGAAATCACCTATCAAGCTCCTCAAACATAGACCTCCTTTAAGCATTCCAACACCTACACTTTGTGTAAAAAGTAGAGAAGAATGGGATTAGCACAAGAATGTACTAAGTATGACAACCATGCAAAAACATGCATTTAAAAGGAACATTTCCTTTGAATTCATACTTCATGCCTTTTTGCGTAAATCATCATAAAAACTTTATCAATAGTATTTATATCATCCACATACTTCATAGAAACACATATAGAATTTAAGTACAAATAGAGGTCACTTTACAGTGAACTCACTCGCCTTAACATTAACCCTCTCTTTCAATTCATTAGCCTCCTAATTTATCCTTTAGGGGTACTTGGTGCAATGCATCACCTTAGGAACACAAGAGAATACCATACATAGCATCTACACAAGACAACACATGCCATCATAGAAATATAGTACAATGTAATCATAGTCAAACCAAGACTACAATATCATACATAAAGGACACATACATAATCCTATGTAATAAGGTACCTTCCTAAGACTTCCTAAGGAGTCACTTGTGCAATGTCTAGATGGGTTCATTACTTCCACCTATCCTAAGTAACTTACCTTAAGTCCTCCAAGTTAGGATCCTATTCACTTACTTCCATTGTCCATTTTACCTTTAGGGAAACCATAACCTCAACCGACATAGGCCATGTGATGCTAAACATGGAATCCGGTGTCATCAAACCTTACACCGATGGAAGGTGGTCTACCGGCCAAAGTAGAACCAATATAAACATAGCTATCGAGGTAGAATCCTCTAGCTAGTATCCTATGGTGGCAACATAGTTCAAGAACTAAGAGGTAGATATCCCTATTCATACCATTTGGTAAAGCGGACCGCTCCTCATGGAAATCCCTTAGATGACATATCCCATAAACAAGGGAGTTACCATCACATTGGGCAACTTTAGGATGAATCTTTCCTTCTATGGATAAGTCATCACCTCCCGTTGTCAAGTTTGCTCGGTGCTAAGTTAAGTTCCCTATATTGAAAAGCCTTCATTACGTTTATTTATAAAACATAAGCTTAAGAATATTCATCATACATATGCTTATAGCATATTCAAGCATCTATCTAGTTTTATAGCATTCTTGGGCACCCCTCTCAAGGCCCCTTCATCATTCATATGCTTATAGCATATTCAAGCATCTATCTAGTTTTATAGCATTCTTGGGCACCCCTCTCAAGGCCCTTCTATTAACTAGATCATCCATGTGTGTGAGTGTATACTTAGATGTGAGCAAACCTTTCACATAACACATAAGGTCACACATGTTCATATATCAATGCATAAGTCTATAGGCATAACCATATGAGCAATACTTTCATATAAACCTACTAAGACACAATACACATTCATACTTCTTCATATCATATTCATAACCTGTTCATATAATCATCCTTCATATGCATAAGAACCAAACCTAGGAACTATCCTATCAAGATACATATGTGCAATGCATAGACAAGGTCCCATACTCTTGCCCATACTAGTACACCTATCAAGTCATCCTAGTAAGGGAATACAAATCACACATTCATAAACATCACCTTAATATGCATAGTAGTAGACACTAGTGAATATGAGAACTACCTTTCATTTAGACACAATGACTTATACTACTTGTAACATTCATGTAAGTGAGAGTGTGTGTACATTGACCAACATGATCACATAATGGCTATCAATAACTTATTAAGTCAGCCACCCTATTAGACCACATTACACTTCAAGAACATAGCACATAACACATAATAGCATAGGAGACAAGACAATATATACAATGTAATTAAGACTCCTAACTTTAGCTATTCACACTTTCATATAAGGGGTACAAAGGTAAAGGGTTATTAACCATCTTAACACATTAATGGCAGCACCTATACTTTACCCTAACATGGTTATACACATGCTCATGAAATAGCCACACAACCTAATCCACAACTAGAATAGGAAAGTAAGCATAATCTTCTCATAGTATCATCTTAAGCACATGTTCATAAGTTCATCAATATGCCTTCAAGGCCATAGTCAACACATATATAATGACAATAAAGTAAACACCGGCACCATAAGTGGACCATACCACACAATGCCATACAAGGCTTCATCAACATTACTATAAAGTAATAGAGAAGTGAAGAGTAAAGGAAATAAGAATTCTTACTCAATTCTCACCCTTTGATCATCATTGATCAATACACCTTATTCATCAATAAAACACATATATGGCAGTAGCTAAATGTACTTTAAACATATAAGAAACCATCTACAAGTCACTACATGATTATACCATAACATATACATCACATACTAGGAAAGTAGAAGAACATAGATCGTTAATCAATTTCATTAATATGGATTATAGGTCATATTTTATGAATCATACCACCCTAAGGCATTAGCTAATGAAATCATAATCTAGATGAGACACTACTACAATTTGCCATTTAGGTCGATACAAGCATGCTTCATATAGGGAGTTCATGGAAAGTAAGTTTACATAGGTTAATCATATTCAACCTATCATGAATTGACCCATATTGTATTAATTACATATAATTCATCCTCATATTTCATTATAGGCAGCAGCTATAGACATTAACCATAATCAATTCTTATAGCGACTAACCTAACGTCAAGATCACAAGTTACAACTTCATGGACAAGAAGAACCTAGATTAATTCAAACCAAGCCTTCTCTACTTTGGTCATACATGATTTATATACACAATTCACCCATGGTATTAACCTAAAACAGTAGCTACAAGAACTACAACTTAATCGAAATTCACTTTAGATCATAAGAAAGCCAATGTTACAGTGAACTATAGAAACTAGGCTAAACATGCTCCAATCTTCATACATTGATCCTCATGGATCATTCAACATCAACTCAACATAAATTCATGTAAATAACAGTATATACAATCAATTCAACGTAAGGGAATCATAATTCAATCGATAACAAGTCAAGATCACAAAGCCCATGCAAGAGCTAAACCAATTTTGGAAGGAACATGGGTTCATCATGCAATTGGAGTGAAATCACATTCAAATCACTGTATTAACTTCAGTTCATCATGATTTAATCATTAAAAACGTTTTGAGAAAGAACCCATGGCTAGATTGGAGAAGAAGAACTTTGATCATAAACTTTCTTTGAAAGCATTGAGAAGAACTCTCCAAGTGAAAGGTTACTTAGAGATGAAGGATCACCATACCTTAATCTTCATGAATACCTATTAAACTTGATGAATAACCCATGAGAATCCAATCTACAGGCTGTTCTTGAGCTTCAATAACCATGGAGGTTCTAGAGAGAATATTTTGGAGGGGAAAGGCTTTAAAGATGTGAGAGGATTTGGGAATGGGTTAATCACGTTTTAGAAGACTTATATACACCTAAAATTAACTAAATAGACCTATTATAGTCAGGTTAGGGCTTGGGGTGAATTTCCCATTCACCCGTTTAAGTGGCAGCACGCAGCAGCCAACCTGCAGGCCATCCGCGACAAGGGGCTCGACGGGGCGTCATGGCCATGACGGGCCGTGGCAGCCTCTGTCGCCCATGCCTTAGCCAAAATCTTGGCTCAAGACCTGCCCAAGGCAATCCCCCTTCGACGAGACCTGATTGACGGTCCGTTGGTGGCCCAACGATCCGTCATTGGGTCCGTCAAGGGACACTGCCCAGGCAGTGTCTAGGTAGCTTTGGGGTCCTTCTTTTGGGGCCTCTTGCGGGGCCCTTTAGAAGTCGTACCCGGATATTTCCCATACGATTACAAACCTTAACATGTTATAGACCTATCACATAATTTTAATCCAAAACAAACACCTACAAGACGTCCAAACAACCTTGACCCCAACATGACATACGATGAACGTCTTAGGGGCTATCTTTCGAATGCCTTGGACGTTCTTGGGCGTTTGACCTCCAAACTTCACGAAACTTCATACAATAACATTAAACATCATTTAAAAGCATTTCAAGACTCATTAGACTCAGTTCATACAATTTAGGCATGCATACACACATGAGGCACATAAGCGACTATTCGTCGAACGTCTTGGACGTCCCTTGACGTCCGACTTCCAAATCACTTCAAACTTTGCACACTGCCTATATATAACATAATAAGGCATTTTAGGACCTTATAACATTAAGACGAACATGTTAGGCTCTAGACACCTTATCTTATTTTCGAGGTCTTACAATATTCCCCACTTGGGAACATTTGTCCTCGAATGACACTTAGGACTCTTTAATCACAAGAAGGACTTTAATGCACATAATAGCAGTTAATAACATTTAAAATATCATCAAATAATTTTAGCACTCGATGCACACAAGCAAGCAAAACCATTACTCACTCACTCTTTAATGCATCAAACACAAAAGTTCTTTTTCATGTTCATGGGAGAACATCCTTATCCTAATCATAACAAGATCATTACACCTTAATTCATCACAAGAAAAAAAACCTTGAAAAGCTACTAATAGGCAGATCATAACTCATACTCAAAGTTAGTTAGGCACTCATACCTTAATGCACAAAACTTGAGTTAGTTAAATTACAAAGATCTTCATTAGTTAGACCTAGTACCATGAAGGTCATACTCAACCATAAAATACTTAGTTGTATACATGGAGGAATATCTTGCTCCTCAACACATTTCATGCATCATGAGTTCACACCTTAGCAAAGTACAAGATCAATTTCTTTAGAAATGAGAAGTCTCAACTTTCAAGCCAAGACATGCATAAACTTTTCTTCCTAGTGAAATCTAAATGGTAAGTCACACCAAGTACATCACAACAAAAATAGGAAGTCATTCCACAAATCTCTTTTATTAACTTATCACTCACCCTTATAGTAAGCCTTATTTTAGAATAATAACACAATTATAGGCATACACATGAACACTTAGCTTGACATGTTTTCACTTTTCAAGAATGAGCCTACAATTTTGCATTACAAATCATCAAATCACTAAATTTTCAAGAGAGTCAACAAATTTCATGGTAAAAGAGACTGAACTTCCATTACAAGGCTAAACAATTTACCCTACAAGTGATTATTACCAAGTTCCTTGTCTTACCTCATGAGGTCAACTTCACAATTAGCACATTAAAATGCAAGTCAACAAGAGAAAACATGGATCTTATCAAAAAATTCTTTTCATGCTCTTTGGAAAATTCACAATGTCTCTAAGATGATGTCAATCAATTCATACCAATCATATAAAGATCATGCAATTCACACTTTATACAAGACTATTTTCATGAACAAGCTTACTCAGAATTCATATTTTCCAATTGAAGTAAGAATAGAAGAACAATGTAGACAATTTCTACAATTTCACTACTCAAACACCATCCCCCACTTAGGGTAAACCCAATTAAGAGCAACTTAACCCAACATATAGAGGATCTTAACTACACAACCTTCATATTCATCACTTAGAGTGATTTCTACTTCAGAGAGAATTTTCATTAATTCAATTTAACAACAAGGAGTTTAGAAATAACTCTACGACTCATCATGTCATAAGATTCTCATCCTTCAATCTAAATAGCAAAAATTCTTTTCCACATTCCTTATTATGTTCGTATTCATAAATTCTACACATATTTCAACAACATTCAATTAAATAACAATTTAGTAGGTTCTCCAAACATGATACAATAAGTTGCCTAGTCTTTACAACTAGCATGCTCCCAAATACCCAAAAGTGCAACCTTTAGACATTTGATGGAACAAGTATGAAATTATAAGATACAAAGCTTTACCCACTCATCCTTTATAGGCATGCATACTATATTTACAACTCAAGTCTCCACAAAAGACTCCAATTTATACTAGCAACTCATCAAGTACCACTTATATACAAAGGAAAACAATGCACACTGTTAATCACATATACTCATAGGATAGCATACTTCCATAGGTAGTTATTCACACAATCCAAGTTCAAATCCTAATATTTGGCTACCATCACACAAAACCATATAGGAATACACAATTAAAGAGAATTCACTTTAACCACCATAATTTCTAGCATGCTTCAACTATGTCATGACATACATCATTCGACATAACATGCTATTTCACATAGATTTCAACTAGCATGCTCCCAAATACCCCAAAGTGCAACCTTTAGACATTTGATGGAACAAGTATGGAATTATAAGATACAAAGCTTTACCCACTCATCCTTTATAGACATGCATACATATTTACAACTCAAGTCTCCACAAAAGACTCCAATTTATACTAGCAACTCATCAAGTACCACTTATATACAAAGGAAAACAATGCACAGTGTTAATCACATATACTCATAGGATAGCATACTTCCATAGGTAGTTATTCACACAATCCAAGTTCAAATCCTAATATTTGGCTACCATCATACAAAAACATATAGGAATACACAATTAAAGAGAATTCACTTTAACCATCATAATTTCTAGCATGCTTCAACTATATCATGACATACATCATTCGACATAACATGCTATTTCACATAGATTTCATATATTGCCATAATTGGCATCACATCATCAAATAAGAGATATTTCATACATAGCGAGGTAAGATAACCAATCACAATCCTCATAGAGTTAACATGTGAAATGACCAAGTAAAGCTCCATAACTTCACTAAACAAAGTAACCCAACAAGAACTACAATTAGCACCATACTCCACTCATCTATAACCTTCCTGCATGGATAACTCCAATTCTTTAGCACACTAGGCTACTTACATAATTATAAGCATAGAGATCATCACATAAGGACAAGTGTCATCTTCACACATACTCATTCAAACCATAAAACAAAGATAAGCATTTTAAACTCACCTTTTCTCCCTCAAGCATAGAGCAATCTCATCCAAGCAACCATATCTAAAAGACTACCGGACAAGAAAACATAAGAGAGAGATCTTATAGAATTAAGTTCTATGGCACGATATGAGATGGATGAACAAGGGAAACTCTATCATCCTATAGCCTCTCTTACCATTTGATGTGTCGCGACTCACCACCAATGATACAAGACTCTACTAGACGTGGCAATATGAGACTTTTTAGAACCTACAACCGCTACTTAAACCTCATGCTCTGATACCAAGTTTGTCACAACCCAAAAGTATACCCTAGAAGATAGGGTACAATCTTTGATTGTAACCGGCGTCGTCGACCTCTCGGAGGTCTAAGACAAGCCTCTCATATCATTCATTGCATTGGCATAGTAAATTAAGCGGAAAATTTAAAACTTTTCATAGCACATCATATGCCAGAAACATCACATCATATATATATATAAATCATAAGTCATAATACATATTTAGACTCTAAGTCTCTTTGCCATCTTAGACTCAATAACTTTAGAGTACATTAAGGACAAGACCCTTAAGACATAATACAAAGCTATACATTACTAAATAGACTTTACAATAAGTACACATTAGGACATCCTTGAACTTAAGGATTCCTTTCCTTGAGCTTGATAAATCACCTATCAAGCTCCTCAAACATAGACCTCCTTTAAGCATTCCAACACCTACACTTTGTGTAAAAAGTAGAGAAGAATGGGATTAGCAGAAGATTGTACTAAGTATGGCAACCATGCAAAAACATGCATTTAAAAGTGACATTTCCTTTGAAATCATACTTCATGCCTTTTTGAGTAAATCATCATAAAACCTTTATCAATAACATTTATATCATCCACATACTTCATAGAAACACATATAGAATTTAAGTACAAATAGAGGTCACCTTACAGTGAACTCACTCTCCTTAACATTAACCCTCTCTTTCAATTCATTAGCCTCCTAATTTATCCTTTAGGGATACTTGGTGCAATGCATCACCTTAGGAACACAAGAGAATACCATACATAGCATCTACACAAGAAAACACATGCTATCATAGAAATATATTACAATATAATTGTAGTTCAAACCAAGACTACAATATCATACATAAAGGACACATACATAATCCTATGTAATAAGGTACCTTCCTAAGACTTCCTAAGGAGTCACTTGTGCAATGTCTAGATGGGTTCATTACTTCCACCTATCCTAAGTAACTTACCTTAAGTCCTCCAAGTTAGGATCCTATTCACTTACTTCCATTGTCCATTTTACCTTTAGGGAAATCATAACCTCAACCGACATAGACCATGTGATGCTAAACATGGAATCCGGTGTCATCAAACCTCACACCGATGGAAGGTGGTCTACCGGCCAAAGTAGAACCAATATAAACATACCTATCGAGGTAGAATCCTCTAGCTAGTATCCTATGGTGGCAACATAGTTCAAGAACTAAGAGGTAGATACCCCTATTCATACCATTTGGTAAAGTGGGCCGCTCCTCATGGAAATCCCTTAGATGACATATCCCATAAACAAGGGAGTTAACATCACATGAGCAACTTTAGGATCAATCTTTCCTTCTATGGACAAGTCATCACCTCCCGTTGTCAAGTTCGCTCGGTGCTAAGTTAAGTTCCCTTTATTGAAAAGCCTTCATTACGTTTATTTATAAAACATAAGCTTAAGAATATTCATCATTCATATGCTTATAGCATATTCAAGCATCTATCTAGGTTTATAGCATTCTTGGGCACCCCTCTCAAGGCCCCACTATTAACTAGATCATCCATGTGTGTGAGTGTATACTTAGATGTGAGCAAACCTTTCACATAACACATAAGGTCACACATGTTCATATATCAATGCATAAGTCTATAGGCATAACCATATGAGCAATACTGTCATATAAACCTACTAAGACACAATACACATTCATACTTCTTCATATCATATTCATAACCTGTTCATATAATCATCCTTCATATGCATAAGAACCAAACCTAGGAACTATCCTATCAAGATACACATGTGCAATGCATAGACAAGGTCCCATACCCTTGCCCATACTAGTACACCTATCAAGTCATCCTAGTAAGGGAATACAAATCACACATTCATAAACATCACCTTAATATGCATAGTAGTAGACACTAGTGAATATGAGAACTACCTTTCATTTAGACACAATGACTTATACTACTTGTAACATGCATGTAAGTGAGAGTGTGTGTACATTGACCAACATGATCACATAATGGCTATCAATAACTTATTAAGTCAGCCACCCAATTAGACCATATTACACTTCAAGCACATAGCACACAACACATAATAGCATAGGAGACAAGACAATATATACAATGTAATCAAGACTCCTAACTTTAGCTATTCACACTTTCATATAAGGGGTACATAGGTAAAGGGTTATTAACCATCTTAACACATTAATGACAGCACCTATACTTTACCCTAACATGGTTATACACATGCTCATGAAATAGCCACACAACCTAATCCACAACTAGAATAGGAAAGTAAGCATAATCTTCTCATAGTATCATCTTAAGCACATGTTCATAAGTTCATCAATATGCCTTCAAGGCCATAGTCAACACATATATAATGACAATAAAGTAAACACCGGCACCATAAGTGGACCATACCACACAATGCCATACAAGGCTTCATCAACATTACTATAAAGGAATAGAGAAGTAGAAGAGTAAAGGAAATAAGCATTCTTACCCAATTCTCACCCTTTGATCATCATTGATCAATACACCTTATTCACAAATAAAACACATATATGGCAGTAGCTAAATGTACTTTACACATATAAGAAACCATCTACAAGTCACTACATGATTATACCATAACATATACATCACATACTAGGAAAGTAGAAGAACATAGATCGTTAATCAATTTCATTCATATGGATGATAGGTCATATTTCATGAATCATACCACCCTAAGGCATTAGCTAATGAAATCATAATCTAGATGAGACACTACTACAATTTGCCATTTAGGTCGATACAAGCATGCTTCATATAGGGAGTTCATGGAAAGTAAGTTTACATAGGTTAATCATATTCAACCTATCTTGAATTGACCCATATTGTATTAATTACATATAAATCATCCTCATATTTCATTATAGGCAGCAGCTATAGACATTAACCATAATCAATTCTTATAGCGACTAACCTAACGTCAAGATCACAAGTTACAACTTCATGGACAAGAAGAACCTAGATTAATTCAAACCAAGCCTTCTCTACTTTGGTCATACATGATTTATATACACACTTCACCCATGGTATTAACCTAAAACAGTAGCTACAATAACCACAACTTAATCGAAATTCACTTTAGATCATAAGAAAGCCAATGTTACACTTAACTATAGAAACTAGGCTAAACATGCTCCAATCTTCATACATTGATCCTCACGGATCATTCAACATCAATTCAACATAAATTCATGTAAATAACAGTATATACAATCAATTCAACGTAAGGGAATCATAATTCAATCGATAACAAGTCAAGATCACAAAGCCCATGCAAGAGCTAAAACCAATTTTTGAAGGAACATGGGTTCATCATGCAATTGGAGTGAAATCACATTCAAATCACTGTATTAACTTCAATTCATCATGATTTAATCATTAAAAATGTTTTGAGAAAGAACCCATGGCTAGATTGGAGAAGAAGAACTTTGATCATAAACTTTCTTTGAAAACATTGAGAAGAACTCTCCAAGTGAAAGGTTACTTAGAGATGAAGGATCACCATACCTTAATATTCATGAAGACCTATAAAACTTGATGAAGAACCCATGAGAATCCAATCTACAGGCTGTTCTTGAGCTTCAAAAACCGTGGAGGTTCTAGAGAGAATATTTGGGAACGGGTTAATCACGATTTAGAAGACTTATATACACCTAAAATTAACTAAATAAACCTATTATAGTCAGGTTAGGGCGTTGGGTGAATTTCCCATTCACCCCTTTAAGTGGCAGCACGCAGCAGCCAACCTGCAGGCCATCCGCGACGAGGGGCTCGACGGGGTGTCATTGCCATGACGGGCCGTGGCAGCCTCCGTCGCCCATGCCTTAGCCAAAATCTTGGATGAAGACCTGACCAAGACAATCCCCCTTCGACGAGACCTGATTGACGGTCCGTTGGTGGCCCAACGATCCGTCATTGGGTCCGTCAAGGGACACTGCCCAGGCAGTGTCTAGGCAGCTTTGGGGTCCTTCTTTTGGGGCCTCTTGGGGGGGACCTTTGAAAGTCGTACCCGGACGTTTCCAATGCGATTACAAACCTTAACATGTTATAGACCTACCACATAAGTTTCATCCAAAACAAACACCTACAAGACGTCCAAACAGCCTTGACCCCAACATGACATACGATGAACGTCTTAGGGGCTATCTTTCGAACGCCTTGGACGTTCTTGGGCGTTTGACCTCCAAACTTCACGAAACTTCATATAATAACATTAAACATCATTTAAAACCATTTCAAGACTCTTTATACTCAGTTCATACAATTTAGGCATGCATACACACATGAGGCACATAAGCGACTATTCGTCGAACGTCTTGGACGTCCCTTGACGTCCGACTTCCAAATCACTTCAAACTTTGCACACTGACTATATATAACATAATAAGGCATTTTAGGACCTTATAACATTAAGATGAACATGTTAGGCTCTAGCCACCTTATGTCATTTTCGAGGTCTTACAAAAATGTTCCTTATTCAAAGTCTTTCTACCATTCCAAGGGTCAACAAAGGTAAATGGTCTACACCCAAACCTAAGGAGGAGAAAGGTAGTGGTCCTTATGTTGAGAAGTCTACTTGTGCTAAATTTGGTAGAAAACATGAAGGCAAGTGTCTAGTTTTTAGGGGAAATTGTTATGGTTGTGGAAAGAGTGGTCACATAAAGAGGGATTGTCCTATGCTAAAGGGAGAGAAAATGCTCAAGAATAAGCAAGTGCTCCCAATACCGATGCTCCTAAGAAGAATCGCTTATATGCTCTCTGCTCTAGGGTTGATCAAGAGGAGACTCCCGATGTCGTCACTGGTATGTTACAAGTGTTCTCTATTAATGTCTATTCTTTATTATATCCCGGTGCTACGTTATCATATCTAACCCCTCTAATAGATCGAAAGTTTAATGTATTTACCCGACATTTAGTGGTGTAATGATCCAAATTCTTGAATTCAAATCGCCACCGGCGTCGTTTACCTCTCAGAGGTCACAGACAAGCCTCATCTTGCATTCATCACTTTCATCTAGTTAAATTTGCGGAAAATTTAGAACTTTTTAAATGTATGAAGTTTACTTAGACTTCATATAGTCATTACGTATTAAACATTATATACTAAGCTCAACATCAATAGACAACTATCTAATATCAAGAACATTTCATAACAAACGATGAGTAGAATATATTAAGTTGCCAAAATGGCTGTCACGACCCAAAAGCACCCCCTAGAAGTTAGGGAAAACCTTCGAATCGTGACCGGCGTACTTGACCCCTTTGGGGTCTCGTACAAGCCCTCTAACTCGCATTCATAACATAAAGCATGAAAAGTAGTGCGGAATTAAAACTTTTCACGATAATAATAAATAAAGGAGTCTTTTCATAATTACTAGGAAACCTTATCGTCACAAGCCAACTTAAAGACACAACTTAGAATCTTAGGGACACGCCCCTTTACAATAGAATAAATACATTTTTAAGTCTTAATAAGGAAACTAAGAAACATAAAAACTATGTCCTCGAATATATGAGGACATACCCAAGTCTTGAGAGATAAAATTCCCAAGCTTCAACTTCGATCCTCCAAAGGCTTCCAACCTATACTCATAAGGTATAAAAAGTATGGGGTTAGTACAACAATGTACTAAGTATGGCATATGCAAAAACAAGCAAAAAGGGACATTTTAGTAAAGATAGCTTTTATGCAATTCAAATATAACCTTCATGAATCTAGAAGCAAACCCACATAAGAATCAACAATTAATACTTTATGGCTATCTTACCAAACTTAAAGTAAGCAAAAGGAACATTTCAATTAACTTTGCTAAACTTGCAATAAAATTGAATAAAGCATCATAGTGAACATTTTGAATTCTTACCATGAAGACCTTACAGTGAAAGGCACGGTCCAAGTCATATGAACCCTTTTTCTTTGAAGTTGCCCTAACCCAAGGTTATTCTAAGACTCCCTAAGGTGAGACAAGAAGGGACTCTCATTACACCTCCCTTCAAAGCACACCAAAGCGACCCTTCAAACTACCTAAACTTAGGCTTACTTCGTTAGAAATCAAATCCACGCCCTTGGCTAACATATGCAAAACACTCATGGAAATATAGGTCATACCAAGTGCAATGTGAGAGTAGCATCCCATACTACCACTCCCACTTAGTACTCCTAATGGATTCCATTTACTCAAGTACTCCACAATAATCCTCCATAACACTACACCATAGTACTCATTCACACGGATTTCATGAAGGTACTCTTCTCCCATAGTAGGTATAGGTCACACCGAGTGCAATGTGAGAATATCATCCCATACTACTACTCCCACTCAATGCTCCTACTTGGTAACTAATGTGGATTGAGCACTTCACGACATACATACACAATTTCAACAATACATAAGATAATTAGTTTCAAATCAATTCTTTTGTGGGAGTTAGCTTAACCGACAAAGACCATGAGAGCTAGACATGGAATCCCGATATTAACCCCTATCGGATGAGGGATCCTTACTTGCCTAGAGTAAGGTCATGCTTCTTAGCGTTTACATGGCTTTTCCAATAGCTACACCTATGCGGGCACATAGTTAAGGGATAAGGAGATGCTACTAAGTAAACTCACTCTTACTAACGAGAGTAACTCATCTCAAGAGAGGTTACTTTGGATACAACATCTCAACTAAACGAAGTTGCAATCCACCTCCCCTTCATTATTCCTCTCGGGCTAGGGCATTAACTCCACACGGGATTTCTCAACATTAAAAAGTCTATCATAGAAAGCTCACTAGAAATGGAGAGGTTGTTACTAGACAACTACATCTCAACTGACGAAGTGTGTCCACCTCAAGATTTCCCCTTTTTGCTCAACTTGACATAATACAAATCTTAGAAGAGTGTGTGTGTACATGTGCACACCTTGCATATAAGCATCATTTCATCTTCATCAAGTTCTACTCATACTTTAACCTTGATTCATCAAGCTACACACTCTACATACTTCTCATAATCATATACTTCATTTGGACATAAACTAGGTCAAACATGCAATTCAAGCTACATCAAACACAACATAAGACCCATTGCCAATATATCTTCATTTCACATATTAGACCTTCAAGGTCACATACTCAAACCATACTAAGTAACATCAAGTTCATCAATTAGCACCGCCACCCATAAGGTGGACCATACCACTCAAATAGCAATTCATAATAAGAACTATACAATAAGAGCAACTCATCAACAAATCAAACCATCATTACCCATAAGCAATTTATCAATATTTCACCATATGAAGGCCTTTAGGGCAGTAGCTACACCAACATGACATACACAAGAAGACCCAAATTCATACCTTACTCAAATCATGCTCACATAACCCATTTTCATGCCAAAAGTTGAAGTATGCATATACAAGAGTTTCATGGAGTTTTAACATCAAAACGATCTATTCAAACCAAGATAAATACATTTAAACCATTAAAACTTAGTTAAAAGAAGACCCATAATAGAAATCAAAGTTTAGAAGAAGTTGAGTTTAAAACCCCTTTTGAAAACCATTTTGGAAGTTGGCTTCTTGAATGGAAAGGTATTCAAGAATGGATACCATACCTTTAGGAGAAAGAAACCCACGAATTTGATGAAGAAACAATTCCCAATCCGTCCTCCTATCCTTCCTTGACTTCTAGCTTCCAAGAGAGTTGAGAGAGTTTTCTTGAGAGAAAGAGAGAGTTGGATCTTGAAGAGAAAAGGGGGCTCTTCTCTAGGTTTAGGGTGTAAGAGAGTCTTATAAGGCTTGGGGTGTATTTACATAAAACACCCTAAGCTGGCAGCCTTTAAATCATGCACTGGCAGGCTTCGTCGACGAGACCTCCTCGACGGACCGTCATGTCCACCACGGACCGTCACGGGGTTCCGTCGAGGAACACTTGGCTTCTAAATGGAGCCTGTCCCAATTTCACTCTCTGTCACCCACGACGCCCTGGTTCGACGGACCGTCCTGAGTATGACGGACCGTCCTGAGTACGATGGACCGTCTTGAGTACGACGGACCGTCCTGAGTACGACGGACCGTCCTGAGTACGACGGACCGTCCTGAGTACGATGGACCATCCTGAGTACGACGGACCGTCCTGAGTACGATGGATCGTCGCCATGGCCGTCGTGAGCTACTGATGGGCAGACTTGCCCAAGTCCTGGGGCCCTTCATCTAGAGTCCTTGGGGTCCTAGGTGAGGTCATGCCCAGACGTCAACCCCCTAAACTAATTCGTCTAGGTCTAAGGAACATCCGACGCATGTTTCAAGTAAAACGAACACATAATACTCATCCAAACTCGCCAAGACATACAAGTACATTCTAAGGCATATCATCCGAACGTCATGGACGTTTTTGGTCAATTGAACTCCAAACTTAACCAAACCTTGCACACTGCCTAAGGACACCAAACTAACTCCGTTTAACTTAAAATTAACTCAAGAAACAACCATGTGGCTCTAGTTCACCTTAGTTCATTTTGGGGCGTTATATTCTCCCCCACTTGGAATAACATTCGTCCTCGAATGACACTTAAATTTTAAGAACAGCAAGGACTTCACTTAGCATCATATAATACATTTATATCATGATCAAAACATCAACAATCAAAGCATCCATTAGCAAGGAGCATCATTTCACACTTTCAACACTTATCAACACATACTACTTTTGCCAAACTTCACAAAGTCAAAACTCAACCTTAAACTTCTTTTATCGAGGAACTACCTTCTCCAACATTAAACATGCTCATATACAACAATTCTTGCACA
Source organism: Solanum sitiens (assembly GCA_016801875.1). Classification (NCBI taxonomy): domain Eukaryota; kingdom Viridiplantae; phylum Streptophyta; class Magnoliopsida; order Solanales; family Solanaceae; genus Solanum; species Solanum sitiens. Next base: position 256,424 of record JABWTJ010000830.1, read on the forward strand.
TAATTAAACTTAAATTAAGGCAAGGCAAATTTTTCTCAAGTTGCAAATTTTTCACAGTGAATACTCACTGTAACATTGTCAATTATACAAAACTTTCAAAATTCCATTCTTTGAGCAATTTATCAAGATGACATGATCGTATGAACGATAAAACCATATATACTCATTTCATAACACAAAAACAACAATAACCAAGAGTTGAGACTTACCAAAACCATCAATCCGGATTAATTATCCTTTGTAGCCCCCATCCCATAGGAAGGGTTCTTCTTGGGAGCATTAGGATCTAGGGAAGCTTGATTGACATCTCTCCCCCTTGATTTAAGGTTTGGGCAGTCCCTCATCTTGTGGCCTCTATTACCACATGCAAAACAACCATCCGTTCCGGCAAGACACTTACCCCCATGTTGCTTGCCACAAGTAGGGCACCTAGCCCTTTCATAGGAATGACCACCACCTTGAGAAGATTGATTTAGAGCCCTATCCTTGTTTCCCATAGAAGAATCTTGGGGATAAAACCTCTTCTTAGGCCTTTGGTGACTAGAATCATCCGACCTAGGTCTCTTACCCTCTTGCCTTATCTCCCTAATTTTGGACTCCTCAATTTGTTGCGCATAAACCATGAGCCTAGAGATATCCATGTCATTAAGAAGCATAGCCGTACGACACTCTTTTTCCACCAAGCTAGACACGCCCATCACAAACTTGTTCATCCTAGCCCTAGGGTTGGCTACCATGTTTGGGGCATACTTAGAGAGTTGGGTGAATTTGAGAGAGTACTCTTGCACACTCATTCCCCCTTGACGGAGGTTCATGAATTCAACCATCTTCTTCTCCCTCCACTCTAAAGGAAAGAATCTATCTAGGAAAGCCTCTTTGAATTCCTCCCAATCAACCGGTCCTCTTTGTAAGGGTCTCTCACCCCTCCATTGCTCATACCACACTTGAGCAACATCCTTAATTTGGTAAGCGGCCAATTCCGCTTTCTCCCTAGGGGTCACACCCATAGCATCTACCACCTTGAAAACCTCATCTATGAAGCCTTGTGGATCTTCATCCACCTTAGTGCCATGAAAAGTATGAGGGTTCATCCTCATAAAATCCCGAATCCTAGAAGCGGGAGTACTAGCATTTGGTTGGGGCCTATCTCCTAGGTTAGCTTGGCCCACAAAGTTATTGTTGACAACTTGAGCTTGAGTCGTCATGAGTTGGGTCAATTTCATTAGGGCAGACCTCAACTCCGTATTAGTCATATCACCCTCAAAGAAAGGAGATTGAGGCATAGGAGGCACTTGAGGTCCTTGAGGTTCCGGAGGCACTTGAGGTTCTTGAAGAGGAACCTCCTCATTTTCCTCCCCTAAGCCAACAATAGGAACTTGGTCAACATGGGTAAGGACTCTCTCATTTGGTACACCTCCCTCCTCCCTTCCAGCGGTCGATCTCCTCGTATTCATGTCCTAAAAACACAAAAGAAGAGGTTGAGAATAGACACCTTATATACTCAACTCTAAGGCACGATACTAGAATAGAGAAGAAAGTGAAACTTCTAGCCTCCTATAGCCTCTTGTCCATGGATGTGTCGCGACTCACACCAATGACCAAGATACTACTAGATGTGGCTTGTGAGACTTTCAGACCTTAAACTGTTCCCCAAAACCTTATGCTCTGATACCAAGTCTTGTCACGACCCGAAAGCACCCCCTAGAAGTTAGGGAAAACCTTCGAATCATGACCGGGCGTACTTGACCCCTTTGAGGTCTCGTACAAGCCCTCTAACTAGCATTCATAACATAAAGCATGAAAAGTAGTGCGGAATTTAAAACTTTTCACGATAATAATAATAAAAGGAGTCTTTTCATAAATACTAAGAAATCTTATCGTCACAAGCGAACTTAAAGACACAACTTGGAATCTTAGGAACACGGCCCTTTACGATAAAAGTAAATACATTTTCTAAGTATTAATAAAGAAACTAAGAAACATAAAACTATGTCCTCGAATATATGAGGATATACCCAATCCTTGAGAGATAGAATTCCCATGCTTCGACTCCGATCCTCCAAAAAGGCTTCCAACCTATACTCATAAGGTATAAAAAATATGGGGTTAGTACAACAATGTACTAAGTATGGCATATGCACAAACATGCAAAAAGGGACATTTTAGTAAAGATAGCTTTTATGCAATTCAAATATAACCTTCATGAATCTAGAAGCAAACCCACATAAGAATCAACAATTAACACTTTATGGCTATCTTACCAAACTTAAAGTAAACAAAAGGAACATTTCAATTAACCTTGCTAAACTTACAATAAAATTGAATAAAGCATCATAGTGAACATTTTGAATTCTTACAATGAAGACCTTACAGTGAAAGGCACGGTCCAAGTCATATGAACCCTTTTTCTTTGAAGTTACCCTAACCCAAGGTTATTCTAAGACTCCCTAAGGTGAGCCAAGAAGGGACTCTCATTACACCTCCCTTCAAAGCACACCAAAGCGACCCTTAAAACTACCTAATCTTAGGCTTACTTCGTTAGAAATCAAATCCACGCCCTTGGCTAACATATGCAAAACACTCATGGAAATATAGGTCATACCAAGTGCAATGTGAGAGTAGCATCCCATACTACCACTCCCACTTAGTACTCCTAATGGATTCCATTTACTCAAGTACTCCACAATAATCCTCCATAACACTACACCATAGTACTCATTCACACGGATTTTATGAAGGTACTCTTCTCCCATAGTAGGTATAGGTCACACCGAGTGCAATGTGAGAATAGCATCCCATACTACTACTCCCACTCAATGCTCCTACTTGGTAACTAATGTGGATTGAGCACTTCACTACATACATACACAATTTCAACAATACACAAGATAATTAGTTTCAAATCAATTCTTTTGTGGGAGTTAGATTAACCGACAAAGACCATGAGAGCTAGACATGGAATCCCGATATTAACCCCTATCGGATGAGGGATCCTTACTTGCCTAGAGTAAGGTCATGCTTCTTAGCGTTTACATGGCTTTTCCAATAGCTACACCTATGCGGGCACATAGTTAAGGGATAAGGAGATTGCTACTAAGTAACTCATTCTCTACTAACGAGGAGTACTCATCTCAAGAGGTACTTTGGATTACAACATCTCAATTAACGAACTGCAATCCACCTCCCCTTCATATCCTCTCGGTGCTAGGCATAACTCTACATGGATTTCTCAACATAAAAGTCTATCATAGGAAGCTCACTAGGAAATGGAGAGGTTGTTACTAGACACTACATCTCAACTCACGAAGTGTGTCCACCTCAAGATTTCCCCTTTTTGCTCAACTTGACATAATACAAATCTTAGAAGAGTGTGTGTGTACATGTGCACACCTTTCATATAAGCATCATTTCATTTTCATCAAGTTCTACTCATACTTTAACCTTGATTCATCAAGCTACACACTCTACATACTTCCCATAATCATATACTTCATTTAGACATAAACTAGGTCAAACATGCAATTCAATCTACATCAAACACAACATAAGACCCATTTCCAATATATCTTCATTTCACATATTAGACCTTCAAGGTCACATACTCAAACCATACTAAGTAACATCAAGTTCATCAATTAGCACCGCCACCCATAAGGTGGACCATACCACTCAAATAGCAATTCATAATAAGAACTATACAATAAGAGCAACTCATCAACAATTCAAACCATCATTACCCATAAGCAATTTATCAATATTTCACCATATGAAGGCCCTTAGGGCAGTAGCTACACCAACATGACATACACAAGAAGACCCAAGTTCATACCTTACTCAAATCATGCTCACATAACCCATTTTCATGCCAAAAGTTGAAGTATGCATATACAAGAGTTTCATGGAGTTTTAACATCAAAACCATCTATTCAAACCAAGATAAATACATTTAAACCATTAAAACTTAGTTAAAAGAAGACCCATAATAGAAATCAAAGTTTAGAAGAAGTTGAGTTTAAAACCCTTTTTTTTGAAAAACCATTTTGGAAGTTGGCTTCTTGAATGGAAAGGTATTCAAGAATGGATACCATACCTTTATGAGAAAGAAACCCACGAATTTGATGAAGAAACAATTCCCAATCCGTCCTCCTATCCTTCCTTGACTTCTAGCTTCCAAGAGAGTTGAGAGAGTTTTCTTGAGAGAAAGAGAGAGTTGGATCTTGAAGAGAAAAGGGGGCTCTTCTCTAGGTTTAGGGTGTAAGAGAGTCTTATAAGGCTTGGGGTGTATTTACATAAAACACCCTAAGCTGGCAGCCTTTAAATCATGCACTGGCAGGCTTCGTCGACGAGACCTCCTCGACGGACCGTCACGTCCACCACGGACCGTCACGGGGTTCCGTCGAGGAACACTTGGCTTCTAAATGGAGCCTGTCCCAATTTCACTCTCTGTCACCCACGACGCCCTGGCTCGACGGACCGTCCTGAGTACGACGGACCGTCCTGAGTATGACGGACCGTCCTGAGTACGACGGACCGTCCTGAGTACGACGGACCGTCCTGAGTACGACGGACCGTCGCCATGGCCGTCGTGAGCTACTGATGGGCAGACTTGCCCAAGTCCTGGGGCCCTTCATCTAGAGTCCTTGGGGTCCTAGGTGAGGTCGTGCCCAGACGTCAACCCCCTAAACTAATTTGTCTAGGTCTAAGGAACATCCGACGCATGTTTCAAGTAAAACGAACACATAATACTCATCCAAACTCGCCAAGACATACAAGTACATTCTAAGGCATATCATCCGAACGTCATGGACGTTTTTGGTCGATTGAACTCCAAACTTAACCAAACCTTGCACACTGCCTAAGGACACCAAACTAACTCCGTTTAACTTAAAATTAACTCAAGAAACAACCATGAGGCTCTAGTTCACCTTAGTTCATTTTGGGACGTTATAGCCTTACTCTTGCGGCTTCCTTTCTCCACCTGTAGGCAAACTCTCTATAGCTTTCAGTGATTTCTGCTTCATCTTTTTGAGATAGTAGCAATCGGGGACGATTTCTATGTTGTAAGCAATCCGATCGATGAAATCCTTTGACAAAGCATTCCAGCTGGGCCACTGCCTGGTCTCGTGGGAGGTGAACCATTCCAGAGCCTCCCCGCATAGACTTCGGCTAAAGAGTTGCATCAACAAAGCTTCATCTCTACCAACTCCAACAAGCTAGTCATAATAGGCTCTCAGATGGGCCATAGGATTACCTATTCCTCCTAAAGTGTCAAAATTTGGAATGTTGAACCCTTCTGGGGGTCCAGATTCGGATGAATGCACAAATCCTCATAGATTAGACCAACGACGTCGGGGATGCTTTGGAACTCCTTCATTGCTTTCATGATTTCTTCTTTTATATCCATCTTTGCTTCTTCCTTTGCTCTCCATTCTCTTTCCTATTCCTCGTAATGGTCCAGCTCAGAACCGTGCACGTTGTGCTCAATAGGGACGAGAATCTGGAAAGTTGTTCCTTTAGGTAGGGGTGGATTTGTGGAAGGACTTTGGGCATTTTGTGTGGTTTGGTAGTTTTGTGGATAAGTCTGAGGATTGGTATTTTGATTTAAGTGGTGGTGGGAAGTTTGAAGATTGAAAGTATTTTGGTTTGGATTTTGGGCTTGGTTTTATGAAGGTGGAGCGGTTTGAGTATTTTGGGGAAAAGGTGGTATTTGAGAATGATTATTTTGAGGAGGAAGCATTTGGTAAGAAGTCAAAGCGTACTGGGGTTTTTGAGCTGTCAGGTCTATAATGGAGGGATTCTGAGCAGGTGGCACGCTCTGAGTTGGATTCATGTTCGAAGAAGGGAAGTAGAGAGGAGGTCTTCCATCAGCAGTATTAACAGTAAAACCTGGTGGAGGCATATCATGTCCCCTTTGCATCTCCACCCTTATTTCCGCAATCTATTGCATTAATAGGAGAATCAATTCGTTCTGGTCCGCTATGGTGGGTTGAGAAACCACAACGTCGGTGAGACTTACTTCTTCGTTATTGCCTCCCATAACTGGTTTTCCTTTGTCTGAGTCTTGTCTGGGGAAGGAGTCTGCAGGCCCTTTGGATCTAGTAAAGTAGGGATGATCTGTCTGCTTAATTGACACAGATCAGTTTCAAAGTACCTGAGGAGGAAAACAACTCAAAGAAAAATTCGTTAGTTTAAGTTCAGAATACTAAAATGCAAAATATCACACAGAGAGCAAATAAACACACGAGTCTCTGTGTTTGAGGATATCTTTTATCCACGAGTAAGGACGAAATTAGATTTTTAACAAGCAGGAGTTTGCTTGCTTTTTAGTTTGAAACCATCTCAAAAAGGCTAAATCATGTTGAGCTACGGTCTTCTTGCAGTTGTTCTTTGACGTCCGTTGATATGGTCTGCACGTTTCCTTGTAGCATGAGAGGGGGAGAATGAAAATTTTGAAGATAGGGGTTGGGCCTTGGAAGGCTGCCTACGTATCTCGCAAGGAGAATTCAGGCCCAACGTCATTCGAGTAGAAAATAAATATTGACTTTCATTCATTCATTTGGACGGTTACATGGAAATTGAAAGGTAACAACAAAGACTTAAAAGATAAAAATGACTGCATCTCAGTCATTTTTCTTGTCAGACATCGTCTTAGCCACGGGGAACAAACTCGACTCAAATTTTTCCCATGTTGACAAGGGCTTTGACGTCGTAGCGGAAATTGAGGCATCTTGAGAGGCTATGATCTATAGCATTGTGGTAAGCACCGGTTTCCAGATTTTTGCTCCAACGGGATTGAGACCTCTACCATCCTCGTGGATAGGGGCTAGGACTCTATTATGGACAAAATCACTGTAGATCTGCAACATTGACTTTCTGAACGGTGTGAAATAATGACAAATAAACCGAATGTTCTCGACTGGTTCCGTCTAGTCATATGTGAGAATAGTATTCGCACCCCATATGTGTGGGATGTTACCAAGGACGATCTGGCAACAGATTCTTGCCTTAAGCTGCATACATTCCTCTACAGTGTGTCCGCGCTAATTCAGGTGGAAGGCATATTATTTTGGAGAGTTGTCGATCTCAAAGTATGAAGATATTTCTTCACGAGGTTTCCACTTAAGATGATCATAAACAAGAGCGCACGACACAATCCTTTCTCCCACACGATGTGTTGGCTCATAAGCCGGAAGGGTGTTCCATTAGTTTCCTCATTTTAGACGACCTAGGAAAGGAGGCTTGTAGATGATTTCTTTGTCGCTATCCTCCCCAATAGCTCCAGGGTGGGTGTCCTTTGGACCATTGTTTGCCTCTTGTTCAAGAACAGAGTATTTTCCACGCATCTTCTGAAGTTTGACGATCATGCTTTGGTGGAAGGCTTTGTTCTTCTTTCTTATTTCAACCATCTTTCCCTCATGGTAGTGAATTCCTCCATCTCTGCCGTTAATTCCCCATCAAGTACCACATTTCTGGCCAACATATTTATGGCTTCTGAGTCTAT
>JABWTJ010000831.1:0-23476 GCA_016801875.1 Solanum sitiens
TGGAACCAAGAATTCCCGAAAATTTCTGGGTACTCTTTGGTCTCCTCCCTATATTTTCTTTGTTGTAGTGAAGAGAGGCTTATATAGGACCAATTTTGGTCCAAAAAAGATGTGGAAAGCAATGTGGGACAAATGCAAAATTTCAAAATTTCTATTTGAATGGTTCAAAGTAATTGATTAATAGGATGAATTTACATAAATTAATTTAGCAAGCTTCTTAATCTTAACAAAAAAATAAAATAATTAATTTAATTGTAAACTTAGTGATTCAAAAAAAAAAAAAATAATATATATATACATATATATATAGATATAGATATAGATATATATTTTAACTATGATTTAAACAAAACTAATTTAAAAGACTACTTACTAAATTTAAAATATTTTGAGATGATTTTTGGATAATCATAAAATATACTAATTATATACATAATTATGTAAAATATAGATATTATCTAAAAACTTTAAGAAATGGCAAAAATTATTATTCAAAATAACGCAATCGTTATGTTTTTCCTAAATTCACAAAACTAATTATTTTAAGTTGTTTGAGAATTTAAGAAGCTCATTAATTAATTTCTATTGTGGAAGTTCAAAATTGGGTGTCAACAGCTGTCCCTCGTTTGACTTGGATTGATGAAAGAAATTCGAGGCAAATGAAATTGACGAATCCAATTTTGAACGATCACATCTTCATCTTGGGGAAAAGGAATTTTGGTATGGGCTTTAGGAATTATGGCCGAACCCTGAAAATGTGTTTCCTACATGTCTCAGACTATATGAGAATTCAGGTCACTTGTAGTTCGATACGCTAGATTTAACGCACGATTTTGAAATAAATCAAAAGTCATCTCGATACCGAGTTATGAGGGAATCGGGAGACTTGGAAATAAGATTCGAGTGGAATGTTAGAATACAGCCGAGTTTTCAACATCGAGCCCGCCTACATATCCTTAAACCATAGGAATCAGGCTGTTTGTAGTTCGACTCAATCAGTTGAAAAGGAAATCTATTATGCTAGATAACCTTTGGTTCTGGACAAGTGACAAAATTAAACGAGTATGAAAAGGAGGCTTGTAACCTCTTAGCCATGAATGTGGTGCACTTCACACCCATAATTAAGAACTCACATGGACATAATTTCCAAAGCTCTCGGTGCATTGTCACTCAGATTAGAAACTTGCTTCCGGTAGACCAAAATTTCCGAATGCAAGATCGAAACTGACAAAACCTAAAGAAAAACCCACATGCCTTCTGATAGGGGTGTGGTTTGATTGTGGTGGAAGTCGCTCATCTGCTCGCGTCCTAAGAGTTTGACACTCCTCTTTGGACCATATCCCAGTTCGCTGCTAAGAAAAAGTTCCACGTTGTGCTGCATCCTTTTGATGTTGTCCGCACCTGTGGTTTGTTTTTGGAGAATTCATCCTTTCGGATGCTCTCGACAAACACTGAGATAAAACTCGTCAGCATAAAAACTCAATTAAAAAGGGAGACAGTATCTTTTACCATGTCGACACTTAATTGTTCTCCTCGACATTTGACGTCAACTCGATCGGTTTGACGTAAAGCAAATAGAGCTTATGTCTTATGTATGCAATCTTCAATGTATTCTTCATTTGATGTTGAAATAAATAAAAACAGCTGCAGTGCGCTGATATTTATCTTGATGTCGTCTTTGATGTTCTTCTTGATGTTTAATAAAATGATGCAGTTGATGCCGATGAGTGAATATTTTCTTCAGATGCACGATTCCCTTTCTGGCAGTGCATGATTCCTTACGGGGCATGTGTATCTTCCCTCGATGTATGAATATTAACTCGCGATGCATGATTTTCCGTAATGCATGAATATTGACTCTCGATGCATGATCTTCTACGGGGCATGAATATCTTCCCGCAATGCATAAATTCCGCAAGGTATGAAATCCTCTTGTCATGCATAAATTTCAGCGAGGTATGAAATCTTCTCGCGATGTATAATTTCTGTGAGGCATGAATATCTTCTCGCGATTAACTTGTGATGCATAAATATTAACTCGCGATGCATGATCTTCCGTAATGCATGAATATTGACTCGCGATGCATGATCTTCTACGGGGCATGAATATCTTCCCGCAATGCATAAAATCCGCAAGGTATGAAATCCTCTTGAGATGCATAAATTTCAGCGAGGTATGAAATCTTCTCGCGATGTATAATTTCTGCGAGGCATGAATATCTTCTCGCGATTAACTTGTGATGCATAAATATTAACTCGCGATGCATGATCTTCCACAATGCATGAATTTGACTCTCGATGCATGATCTTCTGCGGGGCATGAATATCTTCAGCAATGCATAAATTCCGCAAGGTATGACATTTTCTTGCGATTCATAAATATCAACGAGGTATGAAATCTTCTCGCGATGTATAATTTTCTGCGAGGCATGAATATCTTCTCGCGATTAATATGTGATGCATAAATATTAACTCGCGATGCATGATCTTCCGCGATGCATGAATATTGACTCGCGATGCATGATCTTCCGCAATGCATGAATATTGACTCGCGATGCATGATCTTCCGCAATGCATGAATATTGACTCGCGATGCATGATCTTCTGCGGGACATGAATATCTTCCCGCAATGCATAAATTCCGCAAGGTATAAAATCTTCTTGCGATGTATGAATATTAACTCGCGATGCATGATCTTCATCGATACATGAATATCGCTTTTGATGTCATCATTGGTGACAACTGAAAATAGTGCTTAAGTTGAGCAACATATTGATTTTCTGGATAATCATATCGTCTCAATTGAAAATAATTCTTCAGATAGTGTATTGTCCTGATCGACAATAAAATAAATGAGCCCTCCGGGTAGTGTATTGTCTTGATCGACAATAAAATAAATGACCCCTCCGGGTAGTGTATTGTCTTGATCGACAATAAAATAAATGACCCCTCCGGGTAGTGTATTGTCTTGATTGACAATAAAATAAATGACCCCTCCGGGTAGTATATTGTCTTGTTCGACAATAAAATAAATGACCCATCCGGGTAGTGTATTGTCTTGATCGACAAAATAAGTGACCCCTCCGGGTAGTGTATTGTCTTGATCGACAATAAAATAAATGACCCCTCCGGGTAGTGTATTGTCTTGATCGAAAGTAAAATAAATGACCCATCCGGGTAGTGTATTGTCTTGATCGACAAAATAAGTGACCCCTCCGGGTAATGTATTGTCTTGATTGACAATAAAATAAATGACCCCTCCGGGTAGTGTACTGTCTTGATCGACAAAAATAAATGACCCCTCTGGGTAGTGTATTGTCTTGATCAACAATAAAATAAATGACCCCTCCGGGTAGTGTATTGTCTTGATCGACAACAAAACAAATGACCCCTCCGGGTAGCGACACTATTATGTCTGATAATGTGATGCAGATGCCGTCAACGACGAAAACCGTAAATTATCCTTTTCGAAGTTTTTATTTGGTTCATCTTTGAAATTAGATGGTCGCTTATTATAGACTTCATGTTTTTGAGAATTGAATGAAATAAACCAATCACATTCCCAAATCTTCGATATAAGCAATATAAAATAATTCCTGCATCCACAAAAATTACGTTAAATTTTGGGAGAACTTTCTCCTCCCTTTACTTCTCCGTATTCGTCGATCGGAATAATTTGCTGATATCAAAGCAAAGCTATAAACCTGCATCCACAAAAAAATTGTTAGTTTTAAAACGAACTGATCTGTGCCGATTTCTTCAGTTGTCTGCTCCTTGTCATGCTATCTCCGGTTGATCTCCTTGATCTCCCAACTATTGATAGATAAGACAAAATTCTTTACGCCAAAACAAAGGAAACATAAAAGGAAAAATTTTAAGAAAATAAATTTTTTGAAATATAAAAAGATCACTGCCAAGTGTAATGTCACGTCAGACTTAGCAAACTTCTCTGAGCCTAATGCTTGGAGGTATATCTCATTATGCGATGGGGAGTATTCAAAGCCAATCTAGACTTGTCGATAAATCCATGTTTGAAATTTTGAGGCCATCCTCAAAATTTCTGTCCCAGTTAACAGTATCGGTTTATCTTTCAACTGTCGCTAAGCAAATCATGGAATTTTGAGATCCTCTCAAAAATTTTGATCCAGTTGCAAATATCGAAATATCTTTAGTCTTGACTTGTTGAGGATTCGGAGATATCATTGCTTGTTTTTTGCATGGCAAACTCTGGTGATCTTTGCAACAAGCAAGCTAGCTCAATAATTATCCAACTGTAACGAGGTGGATGTCTCGATAATATTCCAACTATCACGAGGTGGATGGCTCGATAATATTCCAACTGTAACGAGGTGGATGCTATAATATTCCAACTGTAACGAGGTGGATGCTCGATAATATTCCAACTGTAACGAGGTGGATGCTCGATAATATTCCAACTGTAACGAGGTGGATGCTCGATAATATTCCAACTGTAACGAGGTGGATGCTCGATAATATTCCATCTATAACGAGGTGGATGCTCGATAATATTGCAACTGTAACGAGGTGGATGCTCGATAATATTGCAACTGTAACGAGGTGGATGCTCGATAATATTCCAACTGTAACGAGGTGGATGCTCGATAATATTCCAACTGTAACGAGGTGGATGCTCGATAATATTCCAACTGTAACGAGGTGGATGCTCGATAATATTCCAACTGTAACAAGGTGGATGCTCGATAATATTCCAACTGTAACGAGGTGGATGCTCGATAATATTCCAACTGTAACGAGGTGGATGCTCGATAATATTCCAACTGTAACGAGGTGGATGCTCAATAATATTCCAACTGTAACGAGGTGGATGCTCGATAATATTCCCACTGTAACGAGGTGGATACTCGATAATATTCCAATATAATTCAAGAATAAGAACCTAAAATGGAAAAACAAATATATGAACCACTTATGGGGTGGATCGCCCAACAAAACTATATGTTAAAGTCTTTGATTGGCCAATCAAAACACATAATCCACTTATGGGGTGGATACCCAACAAAGTAGGAATTTTGACTGTGACATCGTTAAGAAACATGTATGCCTAAATTGCTACACGACAAATGTACTAAAAACTAAATTGACGTATATGCACGTTGCGATTATGATTCTCTCTTTAAAGACAGAATCATCGAGGTGAATAACTTAATTCATTCACATGAAAATTAAAGACACTTTTGCCTTCCATGACAAACTCAACAAATTTAAGTTTGTTGTTGACGTTTCCAATTGTTAACAAAGACTTGTAACAATTCGATAACTTCGACTATCAAGGAAATATTGCGGGTCACCAACATCTTTGTGATGTGATGAACTCGATGATTTTCCCTTGCAACACTTCTAAGTTAGTGTCACTTTTGATCATCTGTCGATTTCACATACGATACTGGCTTTACTCATACTGCAAAGCTCGACACCAAACGTTAGTATCGATGATGAAGTAAAGAAATTGAGTCACTTGGCTTATCGAGATTAGGCTTTAATGAGCCCAACTGTAACTTTGATTATGACTTGCCACTAGCGACCCTCTCACACATTGTTTTCTTAAAACTTTGACATAATATGTCAGCGTTTGTCTTCAACATTCCTGCAAAATAAAAAAATTGTTTAAAAATCTCTTGAGGCAACATAGAGATAAAATGAGATGGAAGGTTTTCTAAGTCTTGTTGATGAGGCCACGATGGGTGCAAATGACGCTTTTTGACACTCTTGATGTCTTTATATAGCCATTTTGTGACTTCGATGTTCCTGCATCCAAAGAAAAATTCTTAGTTTGAAAGACTGATTTGTGTTGATCTTGTCTCCACGCTCCTTCATGCGGTTGGCTTACACGGTCGCCCGTCCTTTGTAAGACAGTCTTGATCTGTCTCAGTCTGAAATATATTTAACTCTAGTAACTTGCTTTATTAATTCTGAGGTTGCTCATTCTGGAATTTTGAGGCCCCTCCTCAAAACTCTGTCCCAGTTTGCCTCGATAGTATAAGATTTTTAACAACGGACATGGTTGTGTGGAATTCTTGAGATCATCTCAAAAATTTGTCCTAGTTGCACATTTCAACATGATTCTCCATAAAATATCATCTTGGAATTTTGAGATTCACCCAAAAATCTACCAGTTGCATTTTGGTATTTCAGTGTTGACTTGTTGAAGAAGTCCATCTTCAAATGAATTTTTGAGATCCTCTCAAAAATTCTGTCCCAGTTTCCATTATAAAGTGAAAAATGGAAATCTTGCTGGGAATATGACCGAGCCATTGTGGCGCCTACGTATCCCGTTGAGGCAGGAATCAGGTCAAACGTAGTTCCCCCCTCAAAGGTTAACTGAAAACAAGCTGGTATTCTCATTATTCTCAGTCATTTTTCTTCTTTCTTTCAATAAATTTTGATTGGGAAAGTAATCTTTGAAAACTTTGAATGTTCAACCACTAATCAACACAAATCAGTTTCGAGTACCTGACAAAGAAAAATAACTCAAACAACAAATGTGTTAGTTTGTGTAGGTAGTAGGTAATACAAGATATCACACAAAGCTTTAAGCACACAAAAGTCGCTTCATTTGAATAAAGACTAACCCACATAAAAAAAATGATTAGATAGACAAAAATTTGTCTCTCTGATTTTTAGCTTTGTAGGTAAAAAATATCGACCTGAGTCAGGACAAAGTCGATTGATTCTTCTGGTTTTTGATTTAAATGTAACTCTAATTCTTTGTAAGAGTTGAAAAGATAAAATTTCTCAGAATAGGGACCGAACCTTGAAAGGCTGCCTACGTATCTCACAAAAGAGAATTCAGGTCCTACGTAGTTCGACCCATTCTTGAATCTTTTATATTATTTTTTTTTTGATATGAGAGTGTACTTTTTGAAAAATAAAGTTCGAATTTATTGGGAGACTAAAGACTCGAAGAGTATTTGGACGTACTTTCGATAGTGATTTGATATTTATGCTTAAGGAGTTCTAGAAAATATTTTTCGAGAATGAGTAGGCTAGAATATCTCCAAATGAAGTAACATAATCATACAAACAATTATAACACATAAACAGTTATTGCGCGTTCTAAACAGATATGTGACCCTTTTATGCCAAGGGTAGGCCTAACGATTTGAAGGATGTATATGTCATTTGAAACATCCCATTGTCCCAAAATCCAAATTTATACAAATTTATGAATAAAACTTAAATGGGGATACATAATTGGGAGAAATGGGATACAACATAATCAGTCCCACGCAGGGGTACAATTCTGAACTATGCTTCCATAGAAGGTCCTTCCCTCTTCATTTCTTCTCTTCTCCGGATTTCCGCGTCTTAGACTAGTAACTTGTGAGAATAAGCTATAATCTACTCCCAATTCCGAGGACAATGATTTTTTCAGATGATGTATATATCCTTCAAATTTAAACAAATAAATATGATCGCCCGTTCAGGCTATAGACCCTTTTGGACTCAAGGTGGTCTATCTAATAAGCCCAACACTCCTTGGATGTTGGGTCGTCTTAGGCCAATGCGCTATTTTCGAGATTGGGTTTCGCTCTATTTTAGTTTAACTAAGAGTGGGTTGTATTTAGAGTGGAAAGGGTAACCCAAGCGGACTACTTGGGCTGGGACAGTTAACGATCGTTGACTATCAAGTAGTCAACTACGCTCGTCAGGGTGTCCCAAGAAAATATTTGGTTAACGAACGACTGCGAACCCGCATAATCGTCCTTTAGTGAAAATGAAACAATCGTCGTTTGACGGAATTATGACATGCCATGAATGCAAGAGTTCAATAAAGCAATAAATAAACAGATAAACAGTTAACTCACATAGCCAAAAATATGTTAGTTTTAAGGTTAGAATCCTCCTAGTTCCCCAGCGGAGTCGCCATTTCTGTTTTATCGAAAATTTAACCTTTTATAAAAGGTTTTCGGCTTTTTAGAGTCGCCACTTAATTTTTAGATAAGCAGTAATATCCAAAATATGTAATAATCTTAGAATTAAATATAACAATGATGCATGAATAACTAAATAAATATATTAGACCATGATGTGAAACGAATCCAATTTGCTATATGTATACATATATGCATATATATAAAAATAAATAAATAAATAAATAAATAAATAAATAAATAAATAAATAAATAAATAATAAATAAATAAATAAATAAATAAAAAATAAATAAATAAATAAATAAATAAATAAATAAATAAATAATAAATAAATAAATAAATAAATAAATAAATAAATAAATAAATAAATAAATAAATAAAAAATAAGAAATTACCTGATTCTGGGCAGCGAACCGAGACTACGAGTTTGACGGAGACGATTCCACCACCTCTCCAAACTCAAACAGCCGCAAAAATATTTTATAAATATTAAACTATGGAACCAAGAATTCCCAAAAATTTCTGGGTACTCTTTGGTCTCCTCTCTATATTCTTCCTTTGGTGTAGTGAAGAGAGGCTTATATAGGACCAATTTTGGTCCAAAAAAGATGTGGAAAGCAATGTGGGACAAATGCAAAATTTCAAAATTTCTATTTGAATGGTTCAAAGTAATTGATTAATAGGATGAATTTACATAAATTAATTTAGCAAGCTTCTTAATCTTAACAAAAAAATAAAATAATTAATTTAATTGTAAACTTAGTGATTCAAAAAAATAATAATAAAATAATATATATATATACATATATATATAGATATAGATATAGATATAGATATAACTATGATTTAAACAAAACTAATTTAAAAGACTACTTACTAAATTTAAAATATTTTGAGATGATTTTTGGATAATCATAAAATATCTAATTATATACATAATTTTGTAAAATATAGATATTATCTAAAAACTTTAAGAAATGGCAAAAATTATTATTCAAAATAACGCAATCGTTATGTTTTTCCTAAATTCACAAAACTAATTATTTTAAGTTGTTTGAGAATTTAAGAAGCTCATGAATTAATTTCTATTGTGGAAGTTCAAAATTGGGTGTCAACACTTATCATTAGTGAACTTGATATCGTGTTTTGCAAATCTTGTGATTGCCTTTCTGCGGAACTTGTGTTTGATTAATACTGAGCTTGTTATTGAGGATATGTAATTTATTGAAGTGTTGTTGTTCAGGATATGTAATTTTTTGAAGTGTTATTGAGAAGATGTACTTTATTGAAGTATTGTTGTTAAGGATATGTAATTTTTTGAAGTCTTGTTATTGAGAATATGTAATTTATTAAAGTGTTGTTGTGGAGGATATGTAATTTGTCTAAGTAATGTTGTGAAGGATATGTAATTTCTCTAAGTGTTGTTGTTGAACTACGTGCTATGTAACCTTTGAGCTGTTAGGTTGGGCTGATTTTTATGTAGGTTATAGTTGTAGAGGTTCGGTTGGGGTGGTAGGAGTACCCGTATTTCATCCCCTTATCTTGTGTGTAGGGATTTACTTGTTGAGTACCGTTTGATTTGATACTCACCCGTTGCTCGACTAATTTTTGTAGGTTATGAGCCTGGATTTTTATGGTACTTGTCATTCTCTTCTTTTCCGAGGCTTTTTGGAGATTTGTGAGGTAGTTGTTAGTCGTCTCAGCAGACTTTATTTCTCCTTAATTATGATCTTGTTCTACTGTAGAAACAATGTCATATGAGAATTATATTTTCTTTTGATTCAATGGTAATACTTTAGAGGCTTGTGGACGTGACAACCAGATTTTGGGGGGTATTTTTGAGCTTATTATAAACTTTCCACATTTTAGTGTAATGGTTTTGAGTTTTAGGCTGACTTGTCTTGGTGGGATAAGACAAGTGTCATCACGTCCATTTTTGGGTCGTCACAAAATGGTATCAGATCCCCAGGTTCATAGGTCTCACGTGTGTACAATTTAAGTCTAAGTAGAGTCTCGAGGATTGGTACGGAGACGTTTGTACTTATCTTTGAGAGGCTATAGTGACTTTTAGGAAAAAATGTTCACTTTTTGGATCTGTATCGTGCGTACTTTGTCTGATTTTGATTTTTATCGCCTTATTTGGTTCATTATCACTTATAGTGATGACTCGTGCCTAGTTCCTCATTCGAGTATTTGGTGTGTTGTATTTGTCTTTGTTTTTAGATTTGTTACAAATGTGAAAGTGATATATTTATGGGAAGGATGTGCTATCAAATTTGGAATGTTCAACGACTCAAATAGATTGAGTTAGGTGATGGATTGATAAAACATTTTAAGGATTAGGTTGAGCAGTGGTTTAACGGATTTCATGAGTGTCTTATACTTTGTTTAGGCTAGTCATCTAGTAGTGGGATTAATACTTGTGTGTGGTATATGCAATATCTTAAGTGGTTTGACAATTGAAAGTGAAATGACTAAAAAGAAGGTTAGATAATGGATGTGATAACTTTAAAAGATACATTTATTTATAACATATATGGGCTACTTAGTGAATGATGAGAGTGATGTTACACTAATTGACGTCAGAATCTCTTAGTCTCATAGATTGAGGAATGTCAAAGAGAATTCCAAAATGACTATTATAATGGTACCGATTATCACTTGATTAGGGTTATGAATTGTGTTATTTCTACTATCGACCTAATTTATGAAGGAATGTATATCTCTTTGGAGGAGAGACCGAACGTATTTTATAGTGTATGGTAGTTACTTAATGGGTAGAAATGTGTAGGCTATCGGATTATAACCTTGTCGAGGGGTATGATATGTTCTAGTGGTGCATATAATAATTTTTGACAATGTGATATTAGTGGCATATTGAAATGAATACGGTGATGTTATGTGTGATTACTAACTACTGATATGCTCAAATTACACTTCCTTACAGAAGTATAAGCGGTCGTATCAAGTAAAGAACCCAACAAGTAGGTTGGGGTCGATCCCACAAGGAAAATAGTATAGACTTAACTTCAATGTACAATTACGTCTATTTAGCCAAGTCCTTTCCGAAGACAGTTAATTAAAAGGGGGGGTTTGTGAAACAAAAGTGTTTAATTATTTCTAAGTAAAACAAGTAGCAAGAGTGAAACTTTGGTGTTTATCAAGTTGTGAGAAAAATTAGGGTGTAAGTGATCCCCATAGGTTCATAATGCGGTAATCCTAGCTATAACAATTCTTTCCTAGTGTTTTGCATGCAAAGTGATAAGTTATGTATGTATAAATCCTTGGTCCGGCATTTAGAAAATTTTACCCGTACCTTGGTCCGGCTACGTGTGTCTAAGTTACTAACCCTTACCTTTACTTCATATTAAGCATCATATTCGATGTTTGGCTTAGTTATTATTTCGCACCAATCGAAATTAGCCTATTAGATAGTATACAGTAAATCTATGTCGATAATTCTTTTCCTATTAACTACCCCCTTGGTCCGGCAAGTAGAAATAAGGCAAATTCTAACGCGTGCACTCGTTAAAAAGACTTCTAAGTGACAAAATTATCAATGCATTCAAGAACATATTCGAGAATTGCTATTTAGCTACTTTTACTTTGTTAATCACCCATGGTTCCCACAACCCTAGTTGTGGATTTAGTTACCCATGCCTAGAAGAACACAATTACTAGTTGATAAACAATAATTCATGAACTTACTTTGGCATGTTTGAAGAAAATCCAGAAATTAAACTTGAAACAACAAAATTCACTTGAAAATCAATTCCGAAAACTTGAATTAATTGCCCAAATTGCAAAGTAAAATCTCCAAGAACAAAAGCACGAAAAATAGTACAGAATCCAACCCCAAAAACGAGGGTTTCTATCCTATTTATAAAAACATTTTCCTAAAACAAAAGGAAAACAAATAAGGAAAGTTTGTCAAAAAAATGCGGCTTCAATCGACGACCCCAAGGACGATACGTCGATGAGACGACGGAACGTCGACTGCCTCTGTCGGTCCAGACTTAGCTTTTTCTTTAGCCTTCACTTTTGCATCTTCTTTGATCCAATCGACGGAGCAACAAAATGGTCCATCGATTCACTTACGGTCCGTCGATGCTTCTCGTCGTTCCATACTTAGCTTTTTTTCAACACCCAGTACTGGACCTTCTCTGATCAAATCAACGTTTTACCAGGACTGTCTATCGATCAACCGACGGACCATCGATCAACCGACGGATCGTCGATCTTTCCGTAGCCCCACACTTAGTAAGAATTCCCCGAGTTGCTTCCAATTGGCTGAACCTCCAATCGACGGTCACCACCTATGGTCCGTCGATGGGACGACGGGCCATCGATGGCTTCGTAGGTCACTTCTGCACTGATTCTTCACAGCCTTCTGCATTTTAGTTTTGGACAACTTTCCTGTAAACACAGATAAAAACACATTAAAATTACAACAAAAAGTCCCTAGACTGACACTAAAATTAAGGAAAAGCATTGAAAGTGCCGTGAAACCACGGTACATTAACACCCTCAACTTAAATTCGTTGTTTGTCCTCAAGCAACGCACTATGACTCACCACAACACTTTTGTACAAAAGTATCCTCTCTTAAGCTTTCACAAACATATGGCTATCAATCCCGACTTTTTTCATTGCTTTAGTGCATGCTTTTACTCTTAGGATCACTAAGCTCATTCATGTGGATCAGACCATGACACAAACTCACCACGCACCGACACCTCTACTCTTTTATCTATCACCAAGGTACAAACTTTCAAATATTGCAACTAGTGCCCTTACCTCAAAAGATATCCTCCTTTTTCGCACACTGATTTCAAATTTGAGTATAAGGATTATTATTCAACACTCACGCTTAAAACAACTTCACACCTAGTTGGTACTTTTCGCCATAGGATTGCCCTTATTTTCACTGCTTAAGTTCACCATATTAGACTCTTAGGATCACGATAGGACTTTTTTTTGCTTGTAACATAGGCTCAGGGTCAGGTATGGTACATATGGGTACATTTTAGTGACTTGTTGCCCTCCTTGACATTACGGCTATGCGTCCTTCCTCTTTTATCATCTATTATGTCCTACTCTTTATTTGCTTGCAATCTTTTCCTTTTTTGTCTCCTTTCTTTCTCCTTTTGTGGAAGTGACTCTTACTTATTTTTCTTCAACACAGTTTTTCTCTTTTATTATTATTATTTTTTATTATTATTTTTATTGTTTAATCTCTTTCTTTCTTTTTCTTTCTTTACTCAACTGATAATTGTTTTGACTGAGTCACTTCTCTTGTTCACTGTTTCTTTTCTTTTCCACATTACTCTTTTCATCCCTACTTTTAGGGACTTCACTCATAATAGCCGGTACAAAATACCCAAGGTTGGGTCAGGGCCAAGACGAGGTCAGTTTCTGCATTACCCACCCTCATCTTTTGGCCTAAGTTGCGGTGCACATGTCCAAGGAGGGACCGGGGCCAACACATTATACCCAGGGAAGATAAGTTGGTGTAGAAAAGAAAGGTCTATTGTAAGCTCAAAATATTTGGATAAAAAAGGGATCAATTTCATTTGGTTCTATTATATTTAGGCTAAAGATTGGCTAATATGAACAAGGGCTTATGATCCTTTCCTAAATGTCTAACACAGATTCGTTTTTGCATGACTAACCAGGCAAGTTCTAGCTAGGTACCAACAGTGGAACAATCAAATTTCCTCACACTCTCTTGACACCTCATTACCCTATCAGATTATCGAATACTTAGTTCGGTTGTTAGATTGAGGGTCATGCAATGGTGAATCTCTATGTTATGCTTAGAACCAACACATTCAACATTCATTATACCTAATCATGCAAGCATTCTTTTTAGAATGGGATATCATTCATATGTAGCCATGATGCTTCAGATTTCACATTCATACTTTGTACAAGATACTACACATGCCGGTTCAACAGTAAAGTAATCAGTCTCTTGGGGCAAAAGAATACAGGCAATAAAACCACCAAGAGAGGATCGTGAGTTGGGATACTCAGACTTCACCCTAGCACTCACTTTCCATTTACCCCACCCCCAACAAAAAAAAACATGCAATTGTCCCCAATGCATAAGAAATATAAAGATAGGGTGGTAGGTGAAGCAAACCTGAGGCGCATAGCGCCGAAGATCAACAAGCAGGCGGGTCTAATTTCCCGAAACCCGCTCCCTCAGTAGTAGGTACACCATCAGTGGTGCCCACAACAATATCTGCACCCTCAGTGGTGCTCCTCTCAACAACCTCCAATCTGGAGTTAGACGCCTTAGCAGCTAACTCATGAACCCTCATCTGTCGGGCCTCCTCATCAACCAATGAGGCTCTCCTCGTAGCCTCCATATATGTCCTCTCCTTCTTCGTAGCCCGAGCATCCTCACTCTCACTGGTGCGGCTGGAACAATGCCTCTTGGCACGCTCATGTGGCGGAGGTGGCGGTGCAGTGATGGTAGTGAATAGTGCAGCAAGCACTGTATCTTCCTCAAATTTGGCAGGTGCGGCCTCAGGATCGGGTCCCCCCATATCAAGTATAGCATCAAAATCAGCCCGCAGACTCACCGCATCCTCCTGAAGAGTTGTCAAATTAATGGTGGGGGATGGGCGTGCTAGGACTCTCAACTCAAAAGCATTAAGGCACTGGTGGATCGCAGGAATCTTCCTCTCGATCTACTGAGCTACCTTCTTCTTAATCCGGTACTCAACCTCGGCAATGGACTTCTGCATCAAAGGCTGGATATGGTGCATCAAGGTGGCCATCTGGGCCTCTAACTTCTGGACCCCATCAATCGGGACCAGTGCTGCTGATGGTGGTGTAGAGCGGGAGGAGCTAGGCGCCCTACTAGTGCTTGGGGCAGACTCAACTGGAGTGGTATCGGTAGGCTCTGAAGTAGCATGATCATCCCCTTGGGCTTGCTCTACCGTATCCTCCAAGTTCCCACACAACGGCTGCACATCCACTCTGGGCCCTCGTCATGGTGCCGCATCATTGGCCTCATCCCTAATGAGATCGATATCCACTATCCCGGTAGGAGTACGAAGGACATCTCTATGCCAAATGGTCACTCCAGCATCCCTGCACAGCTGAAAAATCATATAGGCAAATGGGTGAGTGGTAGAGGACTTAAAAGCCCTGTCATGGATGACGGAGATCAAAAACCTCGCGAAATCGATCTCCAACCCGTCTACCAGAGTTGCACCCAAGACAACTCTATCCCAAGTAAGTATATTATCTGTAGCCATGGGGTGTAGGAGGTGACGGACTAATAGCCAGAAGAACTTGGCTGCAAAAGTGAGGTTGGACTTCTTGATAAGGTTTCTGGGTGCCAACACCTAGTCTGCTCCCTCATCGTCAATGGAGAGCCGCTGTGCAATCCACCTCTTGGTGGACTCTCTCAATTCTCTACTCCGCTGAAAATGTCCACTCTTTACCACGTCCCACCTGTAGTCAAACTCTGGGGTGATGGGAACTCTCCCGGCATCAATGGCCCTACCGTATAGGAAGCGGCGGATTGAAGGAGAAGAAATGTCCACCCGGCAGCCTCAAACTCAGACATGTGTGAGTGGTGCATGTTTAGCGGGGTTCGACCGCCTGTCCAAAGACCCTCGGAGAGTCTCTCTGTATGAGGCATAGAATTCTCGCACCATCTCCTCACTTTAAGACCTCACACTCCTAGACATTCACTCGAGCTGGTGGCGGGTGAATAAGTCATTCATCACATGGACTGTGTGTAGGATCCCTGTAAGAACTCACTGCTCAACTGTCAACGTCTTAGTCATCACCCCCTTATCGTTCAGCAACCTGGCATCCCTGTATATCTGGTACTGTCCATCTACGCACCACCGGTTGGGCTCATCATCAATCGGTGTAGGGTCCTCATTCTGGGGTGCTGGAGCAGACTCCGAACTCTGGGCCTCATCAGACGAGGCATGGTGGGCAGGCATATCCGAGAGAGTGGCTTCCTATGAACTGGAACCGAAGGCGGTGGCCTCATTCGACCCTGTAAAGTTGGATGACTCAGAACCGAAAGCCTCTTCAGATCTAGACGCTCCCTCAGAACCTGAGGCAAACCTAGACGGTGTGCCGGTCAATGTGCGCTCCTCATCAGACTGGGAGGCAGTGACTACGCCGGACGCCACCTTCTTGGGCGTGCCCCGAGTGGCTCTAGCAGCTGGTGTCGGGGTCTGGGTGCTTAGGGGCACGTATTCTGGATCCATCTCGTCATCGGATGAGACAATCATCCGCTGGGATGGTGCTACAGACTTGGACAGTCCCTTGGAATAGATAATATCCGGTTTTAGGGCCATAAGTACCTGAAAAAGAAGTTGTTAGTTTCATTGTAATCAACCTACACAAGCAACATCATTGACACAGAACCTGGATACACAAGACACAAGTTAATGCATAATTGCAGAATTGGGAGACGGGTACTATTGACGGCCCATCGATAGTGTCCGTCGGTGAACACTTAAGCAAATTAAAAAAAATCCGCATTGTACAAAACTCTCAGTTGGAAATGACAGACGTGGAGAAAGGCCCGTCGATCAATCGACGGACCGTAGTCTACTTTGTCGTCTGACACATAGAATAATTTTTAAAATCTCACAAATCAAGGTTTCAAAAAGAAACAACGGACGTGCAGAATTGCCCGTTGATCAATCAACGGACCATAGTACACTTCCGTCGTTCCAAAATAAAGCAAATATTTAGTTTAGCCATCGACGGACCCAATCGACGGTCCGTCGATCAACCAATGGTCCATAGACGGGTCTTATTCTGTTGGTGAGAGACAGGTTTTTAGGACTTGGTTGTACGCCACAAATGGACAATTTCAAGCATAACACCAGATCACCCAACATGCAATAACAAGCATAAGAACAATTCGTCATCCCTAGGGCTTCGATTTTGCAAATTTCAAACATGGATTCGAAGAGACTATAAAGCCCTAAGTCGGAAAAACAAAAAAACAACAAACATAGTGAATTTATACAGATTCCACCCCAACCCATTCACTTTCTATAATACTAAGGGACATAGAACCCTATTTTAACAAGATTAACATGCATATTTGTCCCTAAGTCATGACCCACATACAATCTATTCGTTTCCACAAGCAAATGAACGAGAATTCATTGAGCAAAGGAAAATAAAATACCAGTATGTTGTAGTGGGCTGAGATGAGTTGGTGATCTTGGATCACCAACCTACGTGCCCCCCTTCAAAAACCAACCGGAGAAACAATGGAAATGGAGGAGAAACTTGGGAGGTTAGGGTTTGGAAAATTCTGGGAGTTTTGGAGGTTTGGAAATCTGAAGAAAATAGAAGTGAGTGATTGTGGGAGTTAATGGGGAGTTAAGGGAATAAGGGGAGGGAAACAGTTGAGTTGAATTTGAAAAGATATGGTAGGGTAAATGAACAATTATTTTTTTATATAGTCGGTCGGGTCGGGTTGGGTCACTGGTTTTAGTGAACTGACGATTCCCCATCCATGATCTGTAAGTCCATCGACGGTCCGTCGACTGGATCGTCGATTCTGTCCTAACTTAGACAAAATTCTAAAACATACATGGGATCTACAGACACAATCAACGGTCCGTCGATGGGACGACGGCCCATCGGCTGGTCCGTAGATCTGTGCACTAGACCAATTTCTGCAGAATTCTTGTGGTTTGGTCCCTGCACATTGAGCACCCATTAAGCCATTCTTTTTGTGTTTTCTGGACGCTTTTTAGACACGGACCCGAAACTACTCTCTAGCCAACAGACTAAAAAATAAAAGAAAATTGACACATGACATTGAGTAAAACAAAACGAAACAAAAGAATGCAAATATTCCTACAAAGAAAAGAAAAACCTATTGTTGGCTAGAGGATACACATTGGGTTGCCTCCCAAGAAGCGCTTGAGCTAACGTCGCAGCACGACGCAAGACCCTTGATTACTCAGACTTCATCAAGGTGATATGCCTCAACCACTTCATGGGCACTCTCCGCATGCTCTAGGTAGATCTTGCTTCTTTTTCCATTTACCAGTGAACCTTGAACCCTCCTTGTTTTCCAACTCAACCGCTCCATGTGGGAACACTTTAGTGATCAAGAATGGACCAGTCCATTTGGACTTGAGTTTGCCAGGAAACAAGCGCAGCCTAGAGTTAAATAGAAGCACCAAATTCCCAACTACAAAGTCGCGCTTCTTAATCTTTTGGTCATGGTACTTCTTCATCTTTTCTTTGTAGAGGGCTGAACTTTCATATGCTTTTAGGCGAAACTCATGAAGCTCATTCAACCCATTAAGTCTCTGTTCTACTGCATCATTCCAATCCATCTTCAGTTTCTTCATCTCCCACATGGCTTTGTGCTCTAACTAAACCGCCAAGTGACAAGCGTTCCCATATACAAGTTGATATGGAGACATACCTATGGGAGTCTTGTATGCTGTCCGGTAAGCCCAAAGTGCATCATCAAGCCTCCTTGACCAATCCGTTCTATTAGCATTCACCGTTTTCGACAGGATCTGCTTGATTTTTCTGTTGGACACCTCAACTTGCCCACTAGTTTGTGGATGGTACGGGGTGGCTACATTGTGGCGAACCCCATATTTCTCCAATAGCCCTTTGAACAACTTGTTGTAAAAGTGGGATCCCCATCACTAATAATGGCCCTAGGTGTGCCAAATCTGGAAAATATGTTCTTTTTCAAGAACGCGGTGACACTCTTCCCTTCATTGTTGGCAAGTGCTATGGATTCCACCCATTTTGACACATACTCCACCGCCACAAGATTATATTTCATCCCATGAGAACTCACAAGAGGTCCCATAAAATCGATGCCCCACACATCAAATAACTCAATCACTAGAATGGGATTCAAGGGGATCTCTTGACTCCTCAAAATACCTCCATCTCTTTGGCACCTATCACATGACTTTTCAAACTCATGAGTATCTTGGTGGATGGTTGGACAATAGTACCCACACAGCATAATCTTATGGGCAGTCTGGATACCACTATGATGCCCACCCACAGGCGAGGAATGGCATGCCTCCAAAACCCTTAGCATCTCAACTTTCGGCACACATCGGCGAATAAGACCATCGGCACAACTCCAGTATAAGTAAGGCTCATCCCAAAAGAACTTTTTTCATCATGCATAAAATCTTTCCTCTAATGGAAGGAAAAGTCCGATGGGACTATATCACTAGCCAGATGATTAGCGAAATCAGTGAACCATGGGATTAAGTCATGAGAAGCGGCCAATACATGCTCATGAGGGAAGGTATCATTAATTTCAGCCTTTTCACCCAACTCTCGCATAGCTTCATCCTCTAATCTGGAGAAGTGATCGGCAACTTGATTTTCGGTCACTTTTCTGTCTTTCACCTCAAAATCAAACTCTTGCAATAGTAGCACCTATCTAATCATCCTTTGTTTTGCATCCTTATTTGCCATCAAATATCTCAAAGCAGAGTGATCGGTATGAACTATGACTCTCATGCTAAGCAAATAGGAGCAAAATATTTTGAAAGCAAATACCACAGCAAGGAGCTCTTGTTCAGTCACAGTATACTTCTTTTGAGCTTCATTTAGGGCCTTACTTTCATAATAAATGGGTTGAAGGATTTTATCCCTTCTTTGTCCCAATACCACTCCAAGAGCAACCCCACTAGCCTCACACATCACCTCAAATGGTTTGCTCCAATCTGGGGAAATAATTATGGGCGCAGACACAAACTTCTCCTTCAACTTTCCAAATGCCTTCAGACAGAATTCATCAATATAAAATTTACATTCCTTATCAAGTAACTTGCACAGAGGATGTGCAATTTTTGAGAAAATCCTTATTAAATCTCTGATAGAAGCCCGCATACCCAAGAAAACTTCTCACACCTTTTACACCTTTTATAGAGATGGACTGTGTGCCCAAAAAGGGGGAATGACAGTAGTTCCTAATGAGAAGAATGAGCTTGTTCCAATGAGGCCGGTGACCGGATGGAGAGTGTGTATGGATTACCAGAAGTTGAATGCATGGACTGAGAAGGACCATTTAACTATGCCTTTCATGGATCAGATGTTAGATAGACTTACAGGAAAAGGATGGTACTGATTTCTTGATGGTTATTCGGGTTACAATCCAATCTCTATTGCACCGGAGGATCAAGAGAAAACCACCTTTACATGCCCTTATGGGACTTTCGCATTCAAGAGGATGCCTTTTGGTTTCTGTAATGCACCGACTACTTTTCAGAGATGTATGATGTCAATATTCTTTGATATGGTGGAGGACACTATTGAGGTGTTTATGGATGACTTTTCAGCTGTTGGCGACTTTTTTGATTGTTGTTTGAGTCACTTGGCCGAAGTTCTAAAAAGATGTGAATATTGCAACCTTGTGCTAAATTGGGAGAAATGTCACTTCCTGGTGAAAGAGGGTATTGTATTGGACCATCACATCTCAGAAAAGGGGATAGAGGACTCTGGCATCCAACCACTTAATAATCTCTTTTTTACTAACTCTTGTATAGGTGGATTCAAACCTCTCTGGTGCTCAATAATTGGCTTATGATCAGGCATGAGTTGGATTTTGTGTGAACAAACACCAGGTGGTATCCCAATAATGTCCATAATAGTCCAATAAATGCTCGTTTGAACCTCTTTAACACTTCTACCAGACACTCTACTTGTTCCACATTCAAATCCGATGCAATGATTACCGACAAAGTGTCATCTCATCCCAAGAATACATACCTCAAATGAGGTGGTAGAGCCTTAAGCACTAATTTTGGGGCCTCCTCAATAGATGGTTTTGCGGGTGGAGACTCACGATGCTTCATATGTAACTCCAATTTCTTTTGTTTGAACCTAAATTCACCTCTATAAACTGCCGCAACCAACAAGCCATACTCTTCAATTCCATCACTCTCAAAATTCATGATCACTGCCGCTAGTGCCTGAACACCAAGGCGCTGTTCGATTTGTACCTCGGACGTACTCTCAACCCTGTAAGATATAGCAGATACCATTTGGACCTCAGCACTCTGTTTCATGGACCTACAAATGTTGAAGGTTGCTTCTTCAATATTTAACCGAAACTTCATCAGCCTTTTCTCCATATCAACCAAGGCGCGACCAGTAGCAAAGAATGGACTTCCAAGAATAATAGGCACCTCAAAATCCACCTCACAGTCAAGAATCACAAAATTGGCAGGAAATATAAATAACTCCACCTTCACTAACATAGCATGGAGTATCCCAATAGGCCTCTTCATTGTTCGATCAGCCATCAATAATCGCATCGCTGTGGTCTTTGGGTCACCCAAACCTAATTTCTTCTAAATAGATAGAAGCATGAGATTTATGCTTGCACCTAGATAACATAATGCTTTAGCAAAGTGTAACAAACCGATGGTACATAGAATAGTGAAAGCACCTGGATCTTTTTTCTTTTGCACAAAAGAACTTGTAGCAATAGCACTACAATGTTGCATTCAGTCATCATCCTCAAAACATATCGATCTCTTCTTTGTAACCATATCCTTCATAAACTTGGCATAATCGGGCATTTGTTCAAGAGCTTCTATCAAAGGAATATTGATGGAAACGTTGGTATTTAC
Organism: Solanum sitiens; assembly: GCA_016801875.1. Classification (NCBI taxonomy): domain Eukaryota; kingdom Viridiplantae; phylum Streptophyta; class Magnoliopsida; order Solanales; family Solanaceae; genus Solanum; species Solanum sitiens. Next base: position 21,552 of record JABWTJ010000831.1, read on the forward strand.
CATCCTCAGTGTTCTTCACCAATCTTTGCAGGAATAGTGGTGGTGGTCTAGGCACAGGGACCACCTTTTGGGGTATCTCTACTTCTTTCACCGCTTCGTCTACCAACTCACCACTAGCTTCCACTACCTCATCATCTTTTCCCACCTCATCTTCTACGCCAAATGGCATAGGTGGATCAATGGTTTGCTTACCCCCTCGAGTAGTGACTGTCATACAATGTCCATTTTTTTTTGGATTTTGGACGGTATTGCTAGGAAGAGTACCCGGTTGACGTGGGTTCACCGTAGTAGACAGTTGGGCCATTTGCAACTCAAGATACTTGATTGAGACCTCATGTGCATCCACATTTTGCCCAATATTTGGCAAATCACCTCTCAACTCCTTGGAGTGCGCATCACTAGCATCAAACCTCATCATCATATTTTGCAACATATCTTCAACTCGTGACATACTACCTTCACCTTCCCTAGAAGCATCTTCCCGATTTTGAGGCAGAACATAGGTTCCACTTTAATCGTTTCTTTTACCATAGTTACCCCGGTTGAAGTTGTTGTCGCAGTTGTAGTTTCCATCTCAAACATAATGGCCTTCTCTGTTGTAATTCCCATAGTTCCGACCTTGATTTACTTGACCTTGGCGCCATTTCTCTTGATTAGAGCCTTGGGTGTTCGGTCAAAAAAGAACCGTCTGCTCATTCACCGCATAAAAATCCACTTCATAGTACTAGTCATCCACTGGCGGTGGTGGTTTAGTAAGGTAATTCACCGCATTTACCTTCTCCGCACCTCAAGTGACATGTTTCAAAACCAACCCGAGCTCAGTTCTAATTTGACCCATCTCTTCACGAATCTCATCGGCGACCGGATTGTGTGTATCTTGGACTGCAAAGGTGTTTCTCCCTGTATCCGACTTCTTAGTTCTCCAAGCTTTATTGTTGCGGGAGATTTTCTCTAACTTCTCTACGATCTCTTCATAAGTTCACTCACCATAAGAACCACCCGCAATCGTATCAAGCACTGCCTTATTATTGTTATGTTACCCCCGATAAAAGTACTTTTCATTGACTCATCATCAATACGGTGGTTTGGGACACTTCTCACGAATGAGGTCAATCTATCCCAAGAGCTACTCACTGAGTCCCCATGCAATGCCACAAAGTTATTCACTCTATCTTTGTTGTTGAGCTTTTTAGACACCGGGTAATAACGTGCTAGGAACACATCCCTCAACTGGTCCCAAGTATAGATCGAATTATAGGGCAATTTAGTAAACCATGTCGCGGCCTCTCCGTCAATGAGAGAGGGAACACTCTTAACCCGATGACGTTCATGTCCAAATTTGGCCTCCCTACACAACTCTTGCACACCGACCTCAGTTTGGCGATGTGAGCATGTGGATCTTCAAATGGTAGCCCTGGAAAAAAAAAACTTGTGGTGAGCATCTGCATCAAGATAATAGCTACCACAAATGTATGACCTTGTGGTAAAAGAGATAGGACAAGAGGCCCATCAGAATCAGTGATGTTCACATTGCCCCTATAGAACTCTTGAGGTCGTGGGACGGGAGGTTGCATTCAAAGCATCATCAAGTGGATTATCAGCAACCACTTTATTGTGAGCCTCTACCGGTGGTGGGGGTTGACGATTGATCCCATCGGTAGGATTACCAGGGTTCTGTTGGTTATTTATTCTGCGGAATGTCCGGTTCAGTTCAAGATCGTATGGAAGCGTTGGTTCTCCTAGTCTCCATGTACTTGGCATACACTAGAGCTAGACCTTAGAGAGACAAAAACAAAAATAAAAAGTAAAATTAGGAAATTGTTAACTAAAATTCGGTAATGTTATTAAAGTTAATCTAAAAGCCATTTTCCCAGGCAGCGGCACCAAAATTTGATACGCTCAAATTACACTTCCTTAATGAAGTA